>JANIEX010000519.1:0-28290 GCA_027627405.1 Leucocoprinus birnbaumii | reverse complement strand
GGATAGGGAATGACGTCGGACTGAGGTGGTATGAGCGGGATGGACGCTGGAAGGAGTAGTTCGGGATAAGCACCCATGTGGAAATCTAAGCAGACCCGGATCGAAGGCCGAATGGGGGAACGGATTAGCCGAGCGGACGGATCAGAGCCTAGAACAGGAAGTGTCATCCCAAAATAGCGCGATCATGACTGATCGGCAACTAGGGAAGAACACCGGACAGCTAATCTATGGAAAAGGGAATGATCTGCAGGGTTGAGCGCTTGTCACGATGGTGAATAACGAAACCGTAAGCTTATCGGACGCTTAGCGGACTCCGTCCGCGATGCGAAGCGCGAGCCGTAACACGTGCACCCAATACCAATCGCCAAAACACGTTGTTCCAACCGCCTCAAAATACGCCCTTCTCCCGCAATACTGCTAAGCCACAGGCTCATGTCGCTGCAGTTGAGATGGACGAGAATGGGGGTGAAGATGATGGAGGTGGAGGTAATACAGCAGAACTAGCTGAAGAGGATGAGGTCGAAATCCCGTTTGCCAACATGTTAATCTCTACAAACGAGAATATTCATTTTTCGAGTTCTGCCTACTCTGACCGACCAATGAGTGCTGTTATGCAGAATACCGAAGCCGATGAGACCGATTTTATTGCTCTCCTTGACCCGGGATCGACACACCACATCTTCCGGCAACGAGCATTTTTCAATGAGATTGATTTCAGCAAAAGACTGTCGATGACAATGGCGAATTCGAGCTCGTTACAGACATTGGGCACTGGCTCTGTGACCATCCGTTTCAAGGGCCCGAATACAGTATTCGACATTACACTCAAAAATTGTCTATATGCTCCTTCGGCCCCTATCAACTTGATATCTGTCGGCTCACTCAATGATAAAGGCATCGACTTCATCTCGAACGACAAAGGTGTATATCTTCATTATAGAGACACACATCCCAAACTGCCTGGTCTTACGATCAAAGCCTTCAAGAGAGGACGTCTACCATACATCAACTGCCGCTATGTCCTTCCAGATGGCAAAACTCTCTCAAAAGGCGACCCCTTTACTCGAGATACACCCATACCAGAAAATGACTCTGTCGCATGTGTTGCGGTACCTCTTCCGTCTCCGGAGCTTTGGCATCAGAGATTTGGACACCTCGGAAAAGATGCAACAAAGGTGATTCTTACAATGGACTATGCCACGGGGATTAAGTACTCAGGCCAGTTCTCGAAGGAAATATGCCCTCCATGCATTATTGCTAAGCGCCCTCGTCACTCGCATCCATACATCGGAAACTGGGCGACGGCTATAGGGGAGTTATTACACATTGACACGTGTGGGCCATTCCCAGTGCAGACGCCTCATCATGAAAGATACTTTTTCATTGTCCTTGACGACTACTCCAACTTCGGGTTCACCTTCCTTCTCAAACACAAAAATGATGTTCTAGAACATTTCCTGATTGTTGAAGCGTTCCTACAAACGGCACTCTGGGAATGATGTGAAGCGGATTTGCATGGACAATGCCAAAGAATTCGTAGAGGGAAAGTTCAGAGAATACCTTGATAAATCGGGAATAGTCAAACAGGCCATCACCCCTTATGTCCATCAACAGAACGGGAAGGCTGAGAGATATATCAGAACAATGGAAGACGGAGCTCAGACTCTTCTCGAAGCATCCGGCTTACCGGACCAATTTTGGGGTGACGCTGTATCCACTATCCAATATCTTCGAAATCGACTCCCCACTTCAACTTTACCAGCAAACATCACACCTTTCGAGCGATTATATGGATCCAAACCAGATCTTTCACACCTACGTGTATGGGGGTGTGCGTGTTATCCTGCTATAGCTCCAGAAGTCAGAAGGAAAGGCGATCCGAGGAGGTATGCTGCTATATTTGTTGGGTACAAAGAAAACAGAGTTGGCTTGAAGGTTAGGGCAATGAATGGTCGATATGATTTTTCGGAAGATGTAGTATTTGATGAACTGAAACCAGGTCGATTGAGTGTCCCTAAGTCTATTTCTTCTCTTCCTTCTACTTCTTCTAGTACTACTTCTTCTTCAACAGATAATAATCCCGAATTACTTTCCACCACCAATCCAAATCCACCATCTTCTACTTCTAATGAAGCCTCCCAGCCCGCCAAAAAGAGTACGCGTCAGAAAAAACGTACTCAGGCTGGTATTGCTTACGACGAAGAGATAAAACGTCTCTCAGACTTATGTTTGAAGCGAGGCATTTCTTATTTATCAGATACAGATAAAGTCCCTTTAGTTTCTCTCAGCGCCGATTTGAAGATCACTTATTCACCGATTATTCTGAACCGTTATTAGACTTATATGATTTCTACGACGAATTTTCTGAACAACCATTCTTATTTTATTCTTCACTTTNACTTCTTGTATCATACAATTCGTTCACCTTCTTCACGTTCTTCTTCTATTGGTTGGGATCTTTCTAGGGCTCCAGAGTCGCTCAGGGAGGCAAAAGCTAGACCAGACTGGCAGATTTGGAAGGAGGCAATGGATAGGGAGATCAAGAGCTTACTGGAGATGGATGCATTCGAGTTTGTAAAGGTATTACCTGATGGCCGTAAACTGATCGCAGTTCGATGGGTCTATGCATTCAAATATGGAGTCACTGGTGCCTCGATACCTGGGAAAGAGAAGGGGCGTCTGGTAGCGAAGGGTTACAGCCAACGTCCAGAGGACTATGGTGAAACTTATGCTCCTGTGGCTAAAATGACTTCTACCCGCATCGTTCTAGCTATAGCTGCAAATTGGGATCTTGAACTATTCGGATGGGATTGCAAGACCACTTTTCTACATGCGAGGTTAGACCGGGACATCTATATCCAACAGATCCCTGGTATTACACCTATCGGTCCACCCGGCACGTTCATCAAATTAAAGGTCGCTTTGTATGGGCTCCGTCAATCAGCTTACGAGTTCTATCAATTACTTTCAAAAGTCTTACGAGATATAGGCCTCACACCCTGCAAGCTTGACCCTGCATTCTTCTATGGAGAATGGACAGTGCCCCCTCACCCTTCTATCCCAATGCCCGCTGATGGCTCACCCCTCCGAATCTTTGTACCAATCCACATTGACGATGGTCTCACAGCTTGTTCGAACGTAGAACTATACAAATGGTTCATCGCTCAACTTCAGCTCCATCTTAACATCGTTGACCTTGGCCACGCCGAACTTTACCTGGGATGTCGTATTACCCATGACCGCACACAACAAATGCTTTGGCTCTCCCAAGAGGCTTTCCTTATTGACCTTTTGGAAGATTGGAATATGCTTTCTGCCCCTTCTATTCATGTGCCACTCCGCGATCACCTATCCAACTACAGACCAGCTCCCTCAAATGCCCTACCCGAGATCTCTGATTCCGAACTCAAGCAGAAGTATCAGAGCTTGATTGGCAGTCTGTTATACCTCGCTATATGTACCCGTCCCGACATCTCATTTGCTGTCATGGCGCTCAGTCAACACTGCTCAGCCCCCACGAGAACACATTTCCTAGCTGCAAAGGATGTTCTACGATATTTATCTGGGACTCGTCGTTTTGGGCTTGTATTCGGACGCAAGGAGACATCGTTTCCATCACCAATCAAAGGATATATCCGTCATTGTGGGTTTTCGGATTCTGACTGGGCATCAGATGAAAACACACGTCGCAGTGTTGCTGGATATTGCTTCTTTTTCGTAGGGGCGTGTGTATCATGGTCCGCAGTTCGCCAAAAATCCGTTGCTCTATCTAGCGCTGAGGCCGAGTATTATGCGCTTGCTCATGCGGTGAAGGAGGCCCTATGGATCCGTACTCTTCTCGCCCTCATCAACGTTGAAATCCCATCCTCTTATCCAATCCTATGCGACAATCAAGCTGCCTTAGCCATAGCCAACTCCTCATCCATTACCAAACACACGAAACATATAGATGTCCGTCACCATTTCCTTCGCGAACACATGAACAAAACTCTGCAAACTGTCTGGATCCCCACCAAGGACATGCCAGCCGATATTTTCACAAAACCTCTTGACCGTATTCTTTTCGAAAAACATCGTTCCGCTATTGGTGTCGTTTCACCTCCATAGCTTTCTTGTTCTTTCTTTCTGTCGTCATCTTGGACTGCATACTGAGGGGGTGTGTTAGACGTACATAGTCTCTCTATCAGTATTTAGTCACATGACTCCATCGCTCCCTTATATACCTTCGGTCTTCTTTTTGATCCCCAGTGGTTCTCTCTTTTCGTCACTGGGGACGTGAGTGTTTTTTTCTCTCATATTCGTATACCTGATACTCATCGTACATAGTCATTGTCTTCTCTCTCTTATCAGGTACACGAATACATAGTGGTTCTCTCTTTTCGTCACTGGGGACTCATTGTGTTCTCTCTCTTATCACTGTGCAAGCAGGCCAGCTCTCGTATCTGGGGCCGAGTTAGCCTAATCTCCACCCTAGCGATCATGTCATCTAAATCGTCTAAGAAAATAGCGACCGGTTCGTCAGCTCCTTCCTTGGTATCGCCTATGATTTTTTCGAAATTGCTTCAAATGGCAACGCAAAGCTTGCTCCAATTCAATGCCGCTAAGCCCCGACATCTTGCGTTTCTTGTTTGCTCTGTAGTAGGGTTTCCGATGTCTCGAAAGGCGCTCACGCGCCTACGCGTCAGCCCCAAGGCCCCGACGATGCATCACATGTGTGACAAGCGGCGGAATCCATTACATACATCTGATGTTGCATACACGAAGCGACATAACGAAACATTGGTTCCCTACCAATTACCCTGCCTCTTGACTAATTCCACGATCACCCGTTTTCTGCCCGGGTTATCCCTCCCAACCATAAACGCTCCGAGAATGAAGGGAATCGTCACCACAATGGACACGGAAACCAACACTGCAACGACTACTGGTTGGTTCGACCACACGAAGGTCAATATACCTGCCAACATGCATACAATCCCAAAGCATAGCAGAGGCATTGGAAGGCAGAGTGAGAATGCCACCCACTGATAAAACACCTGTTGATGAAAGGCAAGCGTCTGAGGCACGTCTGGGGCTCTGGGTGATTTTTGGCCCTTCTCAGCGTCCAGATCATGATCATGTGTCTCGGTGTCAACGCCCGGGACCAAAGCTCGACGATGCCATTTCACCAGAAACTCCTGCTCGAGAAAGGCTCTCTCATCTTTCGACAAAAGCTCTAGCCATCGTGTGCTCAAAAACGCAAGCATGGCCGACAGGACGTCCAAGACCAGCCCGATAATATACAACGAATTCACGGCTTGCAATATTCGATTTTCGGCTTTCGACAACGGAATTTCACCAATGCTGCTCATCACTTGTCCCTGAATTGCAGCGACAAATGCTCCCTAACGGCGCGACGTCGGTTAATAGGACTGATAGTGACAGGATGAGTTTGATCCCCACCGCTACGGTGATTGCTGTGAATCCCTTCTTCAAGGAATCTAGTTCTCCCGCTGCTTCATCACTACGAGTATCCATCTGGTTGCTATCCTAATCTCATGAAGTAGGTCAGGGCATGAGATCAAATGTGAACGGAGATAGAGCTCACTTCAGGCTGCGTGGGTAGAGTGCGACGAAAGCTGGAGTCAACGCGAATAGGTGGCCAGACAACCAGCTTTGCAGTTTTACGAACTCAAGCGATGATGACAGCTCAAATTTTGCGTTCTGTTCATATACCCGAGTGCTCATGTTGTACACGAAGGTACGCAGACGCCAGGTTCTGCCGCCGCTGACTACCTTTCAAAAATCAGTGGCAGGTGGTATGTCACTTCAATTCAAATCGCTTAAAATAAAGGTCACCTGTCTCGCTTTAATATCATTTCGGCCATCTATTGTCACATTTCATATGGTTTCAATGAAAGGACGAACGGGAAATAGGGCCTCTCTAAGGGCCTCCCCCAGAGGATGAGGATGTCATGACTCATCGCAAGGTAACTTAAGGGACGAGTTCGTTCCAGCCAGTCAGAACCTCGGAGACAGGGTTCGCTGATAAGATCTGAATCACCTTTCGGATCATGTAGAGCACGTTCCTGCGGATCAAACCAGGTAGAGCACCCACATTGAAATATTGATACGCGGTCAATCCACGACATCCCCTGGTGCAACGGAAGACGCGTAGGGGCTTTTGTTATCTGTCGCCCTGAGTTAGCCAGATGATAATCTCGGAAATAATTCGTAATTCAGAGGTGCTGTTGTTTCCGATTTGAAGCTGAATGACGCACGGAGCACAGAACATCAGCAAAAAGGGCAGTTAGAGAATAGCTATGAACTTTTTGGGTCTAGCGAAAGGCATTAGAGTAGTAGACGGCTCAGTAAATAGATTTTTTTCCAATACTACCGACTCACTTTCCGATGTGTGATGGCATGTGATAAACACAAAGTGCTTTATTCGTCACCTCACTGATATCCTTTCTCTGGCGCTAAGCTGTACTAGCTGCTTGAACCGCCTTGGATTAGATCCCTTCAGTCCATAAAAATACTTCTTATCGATGTAATCGACCTCCGTCGATCACCGCTAGCTTTCCTCAAGGTGGCGGGAGCCAAACCCAAATGAAGGTCTTCTGTGGTGAACCATCTCCCCAAAAGGCCTATGAAGGATGGGGATGTTCTTTCAGGGTGGATCTTGATTCGAAAGTCTAATGCTCACTTTACAGTTCAGCAGTGTCGCGCTATCTAGAAATACCTAAGGTCTGAAACCTGAGCGCGACCGCTTTTCCCCGCTTGACTCTTCTACGTAATATCGCTCTAGTGGGACCATCGATCTGATGATTTTTTTCTCCGCAATCACGGTTACTTATCACCCTCATCATTGAAAACTGTATATCTCCTCAGCTTGTGCTATAGTGTCAAATGTCAGTCGCAAAATTTGTGCGGCTGTCAACCTCAGCAAGTATTCAACGCTCAGCGCCCACATTTGTAACGAGACTATTTTTGACACGCTAGAAGCCAATCATCACCGAGATCGCCCTGATAGAGCCAAAATATCATCACCCATGACCTGTGATAATCTTAGACTCGGTCTCATTTCGCTTCCGATATCCGTGAATCCTTAGCCACAGGAACTTCTCAATAGTTCCCGATCGTCTCGGTTGGGCTCATGGAAGTTCAGTCCAACGGCAAAACTTCCGTCACTTCTGACGCTCGATTCTTCTAAGAGAAATAGAAATTCTGATATGATGATTATGGTACAGTTGAATGGTTATGGAGGACAAGTTCGGCGACGTAAGTGCGTCGTCATAATTTTGTTCATACCAGAGTAGTACTCGGACTGGCCGACTTTAAGTCATGACTCTCTCTCCCTTCATGAATAGGCCCCATCTCAATATCCGGCGAACCCTCCGTCCTGACTTCGGTAAACCGTATTACGGAGACTTGCCCTCTGTTGTGATGCTGGCTCGAACCACTTGCTTCACGGTTATATGAAGAGGTTCCGCGACCTCGATTGCTAGATGAGCTTAGTGTACTAGACTCTCCGTGCGTCTTTCCAGGCTCCCCGTAGTAGTGACGCTGGTTGAGGAGGACCATGAAGCAATTACTGTACCTGTCGCAAAGGTGAGTAAACTGGAGATCATGGAGAAATGGGAGTACATTACAATTTGCCTATCGTATAACCGCTGGGAGGAGCGTGAGTACCCGATAATAAATATCTGAGGATGAGTCTTACAGCACCATGTATACATTGGTATTCTGCAATAAATAATTCTGTTGAGGAACGTTTGGGGATAAAGACAAGGAAATAGCCTTACAGGAGGTGTGATTGATGGAGTCAAGAAAACGGTAACAAGAGCAACAGCAACCGCCGCTAGAGGAGTGGGGATGATGGGTATCTGGAATGCAGCGGAATTTCTTCAGCTACTCACCTGTCACTGCGTTTGTTTCGAATGTGAGCAGCAGGATGCGCTTGATAATCGCCATAGTGTTTCTGCTGGTCTCAGTGGTCTTGAATTGCATAAGCTGCAGGGAGAAGATCAGCGCCTGAATAGCTGGTTTTCATGCGAGTTATACTTACCATGTAAGCCATGGAGCAAGCTATCACGATATCTGTTACGGCGCTCCCAAATAGCCAGAGCTATTTCGTGTCAGATTCGGCTCGGGTTGTTGCCTCACAGAACTCACATAGACAGCAGGTCGGTCGTGGTTGGTGGGATCTATTGTACTCTTGGTTATGGGCCACGGGTCAACTTGTGATCAAGGGATTGACGGAACTACAAGGTCAGACTTACATGGATTCCAGCAATCATTCCACCAACACAGGCGGCCACGGCGCACTAAGAGTCAGCAGTTACATCAGCCTATGCACTGCCGATGCAGAGTAACACAGCCTACCGCAACAGATAACAGCGGCAGTACCTTCCACCTTCCAATCTTCCACATTCTCCAGCAGTATACAAGTTGGACTGTGACGGCAATGATAGCATCCAAAAGCGGGCCGTCAACGGCTGCGAGGTTGAACACGAACATCTTCTGGTAGTCGCCGTAGTTTCGCACAAACCAGAAGAAGATGTCGGCCATCGTCATGAATGTTTGGGCGCTGTCGAGGATGAAGAGAAAGTGTACTAGACGAGAGCAAAGGTGAGATGGATATCTGCGAGTGATTAGGAATCAACGTACCAATTCCACGAAGGAATTTCCCATCTCTATTTCCAACTTTGTTGAGATACACAACTTCTTGACTGGTGAGTGCCAGGATCCAATGACGATCGAGCAGAGGACCCACAGTATTGCATCAGAAAGATCCCGTATAGCCACCAATTGAGGGTTACACCGACGATCTGCAGGTTCGACCTGTTGAGCTCGCATTCCGCGACAGTTCCGTAACAGTCCGCTTACTGGTGGGCCTAAACTATCGAGGCCATTTCAGTATTAGTCCACTGGAGCTGTAGGTCTGGCTCACACTAGCCACGCATTCTCCGGTAATTGTGGTCTTGATGGTGAGTCCATGGTGGACAGACGACGGGAGAGCCAGGACGAGGTAGACGAACTCGGAACATTCTTCACTTTATCTACGCTTCGGCACCTCGCAAACGCCAAGTGGATATCCCACTCTTAGTCAGGGCGGTGGCAAAAACAGGTGCTGAATGGTCGGTAATAGTCGTCGATGATTTACCACGCCTCACGATGCCATTCCACACCCAATCAGAGCTCCGAGTGATGGCCCAGTTGGTTTCTGATCGGGAAGTTGCATGACACGCTAAACTTGGCTGGAATGAAACTGGTGAAGACAAAGCGGAGTTACGGCCCCCCGAGGCCTCACTTCTTGTGCTAAACTCATTTTTTCGATCTTCCCGGCTCTGCTGGGCATCTCATAATTATAGCACACAGAAGCACCGTTAAATGAGTAAGCCAAGCTCAACACAAGCCATTTTAAGACTCATTAATATTATGGGAAGGTCTTGGAAGTCCTAAGCTGATGAAGCGCGGCTGCCTTCGTGGGTGACTCTGCACCTGGGCATGGCCAGTACTTCTCCCTAAGCGCGCGTGGTTGAGCGGACAATGAAGTATACTGACACCAGAACGGCCATCACGAACCACTAGTCCTCGTGGGTTAGACTAAAATAGCAGATCACTGGAGTCCGGGACAAGAGCTCAAACTGGGGAGTGCTTCCGAAGCCCGGGATTAAAGGCAATACTACTAGCTCTTAAAAATGCAGTTCGAGTGTTGGTAAAAGTATACTTGCCGGAAGGATGAGTTTTGGGCCCAGCATCACGATACCGATGATCTTGGACGCCTCGAAATTTGTACGCTCCATGATTCACGCTCAGCTAGCCAAGCCGGTCGTACATTGGTAGAATAGAATCATTTCTTCAGAAAATAAATGGAGATCGTATGCAAGAGCGCTTGGATTGAGAAGTTGGAGTGGAGAAAAGGGATTTCGGTGTAGTGAGAGGGTCATGTTATATCCTGACACAGTTGATCCGAGTCTAAATGAAGCTTGTGGTTTCATCTCGCCGAATAGCTTCTCGAACGCTAATGGGCAGTACGGTGGGCGAAGGGCAGAGAGTAACAGTGAGGTGCCGTTCGTAGGTCCCATAACTTGAAGATGAGCGTGATGTAGGACAGTTGTGTGAAACCGGGATTCTTGTGCTGAACACTTGAACACAAGCGAAAAACAAACAACAGTGCCCAGAGACATACGGCCCTGATGGTGCTGGTGAAGAGAGGCGTTGATTGAGTTAAACGTGATTGTCAATCAATCGATCAAATGATGAAACAAAACCCCATACATG
The DNA here is from genome assembly GCA_027627405.1 of Leucocoprinus birnbaumii. Taxonomy (NCBI): domain Eukaryota; kingdom Fungi; phylum Basidiomycota; class Agaricomycetes; order Agaricales; family Agaricaceae; genus Leucocoprinus; species Leucocoprinus birnbaumii. The sequence goes on along the minus strand of JANIEX010000519.1, from coordinate 18,024 downwards.
ATACCAGCAAACAGCGTCGGTACATCCGATTCATATCCTACCACGCTTGATGACCCTATTACTGGCCAGTTGACCATGGGCATACACCAGCACGTGGTCGAAGGAAAAGAAGTACAGTTTGATCTAACAAGTCGGGCATTCAGGAATCAATCAGCCCGAGCAATGCAACGTCAAGAAGCTCAGCCGCGAAATACAGATTGATTCTGAACTTCAGTCAAGGGCCAAGATGACCCCCATCAGACCTTGATCAGAAAAACAGGCTCATGGGGCCCAGCCCACCCTCAGAAAGTATAGTTCATCGATCCTTAGTCTTGGACATTCAATGGTACGACGCCTGTCACCCAAATACCACCGCAGTCTTACCTACTGCTCGGAAGTATTATAATATCCCTTTACAGGCCGAAAGGTGTCATGGAAACATTGACTCAAATGCATTGGCTTATGTAGTATAAGTTCCGCCGGCCGAATTACACCAGAGTGGCTATGGGGCTGTTACTTGGGCGCTAGGGAAGAAGCTTGGTTGGAAACTTGGCTTTGTTCTACATTGAGTAGAGAGAGGACCCCTCCGTTATGAGCATTCCACTCTGCGCATGTGCGCCCTGTGTGTATCGGGATCACTCAGCTGGGATAAATGCTGAGCAGCATTGTTTTCAGCTATTCTCGATGGAAGACAGTCGACATACCTTCCTTAGAGTGCGCCCAGCACAAATTAGGCGCTTGAATTTCAATGCTTCTCAGCGTTGGTTGAGCCTTCCAAGTGAGTGTGATGAAGTGCTATATAATTCATCTCGTCCGTGGCACCGAGGATCATTGCCTCGAGGTTTCATGTTCCCTAATTAGACAACGCGATCTAATATATCCATTACCTTCACTGACGGATAAGTACAGCATAAACAGCACACTTGGGAGACCAACGGCATATGTAGATGGCATATAAAAAGGATAGCGTAGAATGTCGGTAGGCGAACAATACACCTAGCTTGTTCGAATGTCATTCTCTTCTTTACTCAAACCTCTTGTAACTGGAATCAGTGTATGGCGACAAGCAAATGTGCGTAGTATGAATGATATATTAGCGCGTAAATCAACACTGATCAAAATCCCTCGTTATCTTTCTCAGAACCTTCTACGTGAGGAAATGTTCATTTGGGCAATTCATCGATATGAATTAACAGTTGAGATCACAAGTGGCAAGCATGACTATCACGGTGAGAGCCCTAGTTAGACGATACCGACCATGCCATTGAGATACCGTTCATTCAGCTCGTCGATTGGGTTTCGACACTAGATTTGGAATTCTCGCTCATCTGGGCTGCCCGCTGGAGCCATTTGAAGGGGCTCTACTTCCTCGCCCGATATATCCCATTTCTATATTCTCCATTGATGTTCTACCGTAAGCCGCCTATCACCATCCTTGTCGACCAAACCTCAACTGCTGAATGGCCATCCATGGCAACGTGTAGACCAGTTTCGTATTGGCCTTGATCCAAGCACATGCCAAGTAATCTACAACCTCATAACATGTGAGAGTCACATAGTATCGGATACCGAGTGATCGAAATGACATATGCTTTTAGGGCTTTTCGTAACGGGCACTGCATGTGCAGAATGTGAGTAACTAGCTATCAAATCATATGCTTCTGCACGTTGGCTAACGTGAAAACTCCGAATTAGTGATCTTGACAATCAGAACGTGGGCCACACTAGAAAGTAGCAAAAAAGTGGCTTACTTTTTCTTCCCCGTGTTTGTTCTGACATATGGAGCAATTTTTGTTCTTGTGGGCTTCTGGCTGAGAGCAACATGTAAGTGGGATCGCCAACCTGACATTACGGATTCCCGAACCTTCACTGGTAATAGATGAGCTACCTTCCATCCCTCAACTAGGTGTCGGATGTTTGATCAAGAGTCAGAGACCTACCTTGGCTGCCTCTTACCTACTAATCATGCTGTTTGATGCCGGTAAGGGTTGGGTTATACGTCACGGATCCTGTGGTAATGAGCGTTTATTCTCCTGTTTTATTTGAATTCGTTCATCTAGGAAATCTTGTGTTAATGATCACCAGGGGTATCAGAATATGTAAAAGACTACCTTCTTTCGCTCCGGATTGTCGGCGTGGCTCAAAGCTCAATGTCTCTCTTTGTAGGTCGACTCGGGAGTGGATCTCAACTCTCACGGATTGTCTATGGCGAAGGTAATCTGTGGTTCACCAGAGACATAGTCCTTCTGATTCAACATTTCGATAGGCATTATATATTATATCTACCTATTTCGTGCGTCAATTGATATCTTGCCCTCGTGAACTCAAAACCAACCTTTCAAGGATTAAGTCTTGTCACTGACTAACGCCCTGATCGTCTTTATACTACCGGTGAGCTCACCTCTGGTCTACGAGGCGCAATAGATCTTAATAAACTTTCTATAGGATTACTATCTACTATTAGCAATGTACGTGGCAGGCTGTACTTGAGGAGCTCAAGGAACTCACTCCTCGTCTCAGGATGGAGGGCGCGGTTCACTCTGTCCTCGCCTGCAGAGTGGTCTTAAGCATACGTGAGTATGGGACGACCGAGTCGGCGGATGATACAGAGATGTGTTACATACCAACCCAACCCATACGGTTTGCGTAGTACTTGTCACAACGATAACAATATGACAGACTTAGCCAGAAGAGAAATAGCTCAAAGCTGTGAAATTCAGAGAAAAGATTGATGATAAATGACACTGCGACGCTCGGATTGCCTAGTTCCACATGTGCTCTTGATTCGCATGTAGTCATGATGTGGGACTATTCTCGTCACCAAACTATCTCGAGTGCGCCAATGAGATGAGGGAGTCGTTCTTGTAAGAGGATAGGCATGATAATGAGTTGCCTGTCATCTGAGTATGAGACTAAGCGAAGGTATTAAAGTAAGAGGATCCAGTGTATACTATCAATCGACTACACAATAAAAAACGCCTTAAGTGGTCCCTAGTCAAAACCCGATGGTGCAAAATAGAATAAACGTGCTCACCTTCTGGTACTTCTCAGTACTGAGTAGCATGTATCGACGAGCGTGAGATCTAGCTTTTGAACATTTAATGCTCGACAGAAAAGTATACGGAAGGGTTGATCTCCTCACAAGGGCTCAGCCAAAGTCTAAGTATCCGTCTGAAACCACAGCATGCCAAGTAGATGTATCGCACCCTCGCCTTATGGGAGGACTCAAGGGAGGAAACAAGGGGTACGTGATGCAAGGGGCGGAGTGAAAGGACTCGGATTTGCATTGGAGAATGTAAGGGACACTGATTGCTGTTGCTGTTTGAGCTACCGAATGTGACAGAGTAATGATTCCCGGTATGCAATAATGAGCACTCAAGGATAAGCTTCATGAAGGATAACTGGGAGATATTACCGGTAGAGTACTTCCTGCAACCCCCTTAGATTCTCTCTCCTTCCTGAACACATGGACATATGTGGCGTGCGAGTATTATTTTCACGGTGGAATCAAGGTCCATTCAAGGAGGGAGAAGGAAACGTAGCAGAGGATGTATGCACTTGCGGAAGCCAGCGAGTGTATCCCTTGCATGATCCATGTTTTGGTCACGGTTGACCACCATCTCCCTCCTTTCACCTCACCTGAAGTAATGGTCAAAACTTCATTTCTTCCTTTCAATCTACTGGATCTCTCGCTCATGTGCAACGGGCCCCAACTATCCCAGAAAAGATAGTCCATTATCAGTCTCATTTCTAATAATAGAGTTTGCAGTTTGAAAAGTCTTTTTGTCCCCCCGGTTGCAAGATAGATCACCGATTTTACCAGCCACTCGCCGAGTAAAAATAGGAGTATATTATCTATAACTGGAGAAATCATCATACTAACAGACTGCTCATTATCGTAGGTACTCGAATTGCACAGCATTGTCGTGATCAGAATCAACCTGTGCTACGGTGACACCTCTGGATGAGTGTGCCTGTACGGCTACATGTTATATGTACCTAATCAACGCCGTACGCGATTGCTCACTTCATCCACCCCTTTTTGACCCCCTTTAGAAAGGGTAGGTGGGGGGGGGTGGTGGTGGATAGAATCAACGCGGGAAAGTACCTCGGCCGAAATGTCTACCATCTCGGTAGAGAGTGTTGTGAATTTTGGAAGCTTAGAAAGAGGCTCCAACCCGTAGCACACGATTTCTCAGTGCTTCCCGTATCTCCAGAGGGTTGAGGACAGAAGCACGTCCAGTTTACTGCGATTTGTTCATCAGAATCCTCACTGGATGTTTACGGATAGAAAATCCGTACAGTCGGGCCGTACTACACTCTCTCACCCTAATTCAGCAACATATTGCCTGGCTCCATAAGATGTTCGAGTGATTCATGTAAGAGTGTTGGGCGAGGGAATTGTTCCTGAGCATGAGTGGCAATCGACCTTGCAGATACAACAGAGGATACTCAAGGAATCTTGACAGGAAGCGCAGCTTCAGGAAGCCCGAGTCAACTGTGACTGTGTGCTAGTAGTAGTACTAGATGAATCACGAAACAGCAGTGGGAAGCATGATCAAGCATCCAGTTCGCATGCTCTCATTGAATCATGACAGAGTATACTAGGGCAATGCTCGATGAGTACTAGGAAATGCATCTGTATATCGGAAGGTATACTACTGAGGAGAGCAACATCGATGGAACCATCGTATGAGTGCAACGGTGACAATATTGATGCGGGCACGGAATGATCACATAATCATCGAGTACCGAATTTCTGGTCTTGGCCCGGTGTCCGCTAACTGCTCACAACCGCGCATACGCATCAATATCTCAAGCGAGTGATGAGCGCACATGGTGGTCCACTGATGCCAGCTAATAAAGTACGCTTGTAGTGGAAATTGAGCTCAAATCTAGACAGCTCAGGACATCTGATTTTGATTCGACGTCCAGCTTGTAGATTGAGCTAGAAGCATATACCCAGTCCTAGCTAATCCATCTGAAAGTCAAAGATGTGACTCTTGACGACCATCTCATCAGTTTGTTGCTGCTTAATGGCCAGTATATGTCAAGGCAAATCCTGACAAAGGATGTAGTGCCTTGCAATGCGCGTACAACAATTAGTAAGGAGTTATAACCCGAGACACAAGCTACACAGCTCCATTGTGCTCATGTGGCTATAAATGCTGGCTTCCGAGACTACGCTGATTAGAGGGAAATACAAGGCTCCAGCAACCTAAATCAGTCCATTGGTTGCTGTTGTATATGGTTTGATGTATTTGTAGCCCACAGCCAGTTTTTTGATCTGTGGATGACTCCTGATGTTATTCGAGTATAGAGATATCGTATCATCCGTGTATAAAAGGATGAAATCAGCAGGACAAATCACGTTGATATTTTACGCCCAGTATCATGTCAACCATCTCCCCAATTCTTGCTCAAGGCCTTCAGGACTTTTCAAACGAAAGTCATATCTGGTGGCGAGTGAATGTAGGTCCCGGCACTCAGATACCAGACACCAATCATTTCTTGAGCTTGTGAGTTTACAGGATATTATGGGTAAAGTTTAAACCTACATTGACAAAAAAAAAACACTGTAATTGAGAACATTCTGCTAGTTGCGAGCTTGACTATAATGGTGAGCTTGTCAAATTTCCTTCTTTTGCATGAGCCATTCATACAGGACTGGATGGCAGATAATTGACTGGATCTCAACTCTTCCTGAGGAGATCTCGTTCATATGGAAGTCTCGGTGGAATTTGGTGAAAGTTCTATACCTCCTCTCGCGATATATTCCGTTCATATATTTAACACTGCTGTTTTTTCGTGAGTCAACCTCTAGCCACATCACTGGTTAAAGATATCTTTACAAACAACATCCAAAGACCAAGTTGGATCTGTGGGCCTAGAGGCTAACACTTGTGGGGCATTGTTCAGGTGCATGGTTTGTGAGTGATTAATCGCTTAATCTAAAGATTCTATAAGCCTTAACATGGATATCAATAGGGTTGTATTCTGCAGGTGCAGCCGCAGGAGAACGTTGGTTACTCCCTATTCAATCACTACTATGATACTGAAAGTGACGTTTAATGTGATCTGTAGTGATCTTTACTATCAGAACATGGGCAGTCTGGGAACACAATTATCGGATGGGTTACATGCTTTTTATCATATTTTCCTTGACTTGGGTTGGAATATTTGTGGTCACTGGTTTGTGGCTAGAAACTGGGTTAGACTGTGCGTTTTATTCTCATGGCTTCGTAGTGGGACACAACTCAAATTTAATAGATTGGGCTCTTCCAGAAAACACGCTGGGAATCGGGTGCTCCATAACATCTCAGAGAGGTTCCCTTGCAGCTGGCGCGTTTATTCTTCTAGCTGTATTCGACCTGTGTAAGCATCTTTTATTTCACATTGCAGTATATTTCTTAGAAACTATACCTCGTGCAGGGAATCTTCTCTTGATGATAATACAAGGAATAATATTCTGTATGTTCCTTGGATTGAGAAACCAATCGAGGCATATTAATCAAAGACTCGTAGATAGATTGAGAGTCCCAGGGTTCCAGTTGTCAAAGATGATAACCACAAACGGTGAGCTAGTCAGTTTGTCTGAGATATTTCAATAACACTGAGCCACAATATCAACGACAACGCAGGGATTATATATTATATATGCATCTTTGGTGCGTGGCGTTTTTCAGAGATCACGCTGACAAACTGAACCGCCGACTTTGAATTTTTGAACATTTAAAGTCCTGTCATGGATTAATGCTATAGTATTTTTGTCACTTCCGGTAACGATAATCTTTCCTATTTCAGCTCCAGACATATACTAACCCGAGGTATGCCTATCTTTACAGGAATATTCTTTGCTGCTGGAATCGTGGGTCAAATTGACTTTGGGGATATCAACTTGTCATCTCAATTCTTGGTTTGATAGGTTGGAAGGGGTCATTCACACCACCTTGGCCTGTTGTGTGGTGTTGGATATACGTGAGCATGGTCAGACCCAAGACCATTGCTCCGTATCAGAAACTGAGTCGACAAGTGGCAAGGCCCTTGATTTTTGAGAAGATGCATAGTTGGCATCGAATCCTTCACTGATTAACATCTGCTGTTCACGCTAAGTATCAAAAGATTTTGTATATAATTCCGTACCTATTAAGAAGACTCAGCAGCGTAACTATCAGATTACTACATACACATGGTTGTCTCTCCCGTTTCAATGGCATACAAACTTCGCCCTGGAGTGATCAATGGTAAGATAAAGCAGGTCAATGACTATAACAGCTAGGCGATCGGTTCGTGACTCGGAGATCGAAGGTACGAGGTCCCTAATTGGGAGGTGAGGTCAAAGGTCTTCTTTCAAATCACATGTGCTATGCATCAAAGTCGTTGATGAAAGAACCAGAATGTCTGATATCATTACATCTCTGCAGCACAAGGTTCTGAAGAAAGCAGTGGCGCAATGGTGGCTCTATGGACGGGATCATTACCTCGATTGACAACAATGATCATGTGGAGGAACGAGCTGGAGAGTGGTCGAGGAAGATCATTCTCATTTACCCCACCAGATTTCCCGGCGGTGATATGTATATGAGGTACATTGGGCTAGGTATTGGTCATTGAGATCCCGATGTAGCCGCAAATATGGATTTGGAACAGGGTGGAGATGAGCTTGAGGAAGGATCAGAATCATCAGATAGTGAAGATTTGAGTGAAGAACAGGCGTTTCCTACTTGACTAGATGAAGAAGAGGACACAGAAAATGAGGTATCTCAAGGTGAGGAGGAATTTTATGAGTACCTTGAGGCAATTCAGGCAGGCAATGAAGATGAGCAGGCTGACGAAGTCAGCGACCAAGCAAGTGATTCCGATGACGCTCGTGATTAGTACGGTGTATCGTAGTCACTTTGTATACAATTTCAGATATTACCCTCATTTGCTCCACACAGATCGTGCTCAGTGTCTTTTTTGCAATCCAATGCTATTTTGAAAAGATTGAGACTCAGGGTTGGCATTAAGTTGGCATTGGATGATATGATAACAAAGCTTGTTGTTATGAAGATTACAAAAGAATACCGCCTCTCCCTCTCATAGATGGGATCTTACATTCCAGAGGGCATCAGTCCCAGGCTCGAGAATCTGAGATCAGGCACATATCGTCAGCTCATTGTCTGACCGGTCCCTACAGGAAGCCCATCTGTCGTTCTGAACATCATAGAGCAATACCATAATACTCTCGGGCTATGTCACTCTATCCTTTGTTATCGTCTAGTCTCAGAGTCATCAGTGTATTTCACTTAACAATCTGAAAGATGCTTGGAATATCGGACAATGTCAGGTCTTATCATAATGAGTAGACTCGATACAAGTGATCATTGTAATCAGATGAAATCTCACTTTTGGTAAATTTGTGCTGGAGCTTGGTGCGCTGCAGGGAGAGTGCATGAGATGAGACTGCTATTCCTCGGGAATACATTTGCCTAGTGCTCTTGGCTGAATCCATCTATGCTTTGGGCTAAGGCAGGATTTGAAGCCGTTTGTAAGAATATGCGCTTGTATGGCGGTGCCAAGACGTATGATGTGGTGGGGTTCAAATGATGTGGAACTAGCCTGGGGATAGGTCCTAGCGGATATGTAGCCATGACAATGGTTTGCCTCGCGCTCCAGTGGATCACAGAGTGAAAATATCAAAACAAGAGAATCCGCAGAGATACAAGTTCATCCTAGAACACCCGAGCAGAGATTTTCCGGTCAGAATCTGTTTGCGCGAGGCTGAGTATCCACTGCCAAGAGTGGGGGCCTCGCTTCTATTGCTTTGAGGTATCAAGAACTGAGAAGCAATAGATGAGCAGATCGATGATGACAAATGCCTGAGTGCCCATCATCAGCCCGGGCGGGGCATGATATCGCTTACTAACTTGGACGATTGATCATAACCCATTAAACTGTTGGACATCGAGTGCCGTAGGCACAACCTTTAAGCGTTGATTGGGAGGCAGGGAGCGAACCCCAGTTAGGAAGTGGAGAAGAGGTACAGGGTCAATTGATTTCGTGGGCCACTGCTCAATTCACTAGAAAGAATGGAAGATGTGGAGGGTCCACAACGTATCCATGCATTGCTCACACATCGAAAGGCTCAGTCACGTCTTGTGTATAATCAACACTTGAGGGAAGAATTATATGTGGTATAAAGTGGTGTATTGCTGAAGATTGCTAGGCTGGCCTCATGAGGCATCATGGAGAGATGGAGCTATAAAAGGAGGATGGGGAGATGTGTAGTTGTATAGTGGGAGACTCCTTGATATGAACTGGTGACAGAGTGTGCCATGGGTCTGATCCCAATGAAGCACTCCAACGGCCGGAGGACGAATGCATTGTTCGGTAAGGATGCCCTGGAATCATGTCAAGATAACAACAAAAAAAAGAGACTTACAGAACTCACATTCAAGCTATTGTGTTCAGTGATGGTTGTTGCGGTATTTGAAAATCGCTGCCGTGGTAGTTCGAATTTGTCCAGGGAGGACAATGGCTTGGGCAGGCTCACTGCTGAACATTCTCGTAGATGCCAGAAATTAGCATGAGATCTCTGCTCGAGATAAAAACAGTGACATAAGCATGTTTCGGTGGTTATGTACTCACCCCGACGCCTGCACATAACCCAGTCAACTTGTCTCAATGCCACAGGAATGCGCGAATGGTTGTCTTCGATGATACTCAGAGCCACGTCGAGGCTTCGAAGGGTGTGATGGAGGGTCATGGTGAACTCATAGGCATGGATATCTTCTACTGAATAGACACCATCAGAATTGAATTACGATCATGTTTTCGCTAGCAGGTCTACACATGGTTATTGAGTAGGTTGTAACGGGATTTTTGTGTCGCTTCTTGGGAGGCGGTGCCAGAGAAGAATCCAAGAACAATAAGAGGCAAATGTGGATGAATCCTGTCTTTTTAGTTCATGTTCAGACGGTTTATGAGGCAAAACACAGCGAGAGTATAGACAACTGCTGAGAACAGGTTAGATTAGGAAGCAAAGGGGGAACAAAAGAAAAGCCCCCATGCCGATCCCATCAAGCACAGCCTCACTGATATCATCGATCATCGACATCCATCATGCGAGTGAGCACTATACGAAGTACCTTGCGCTGTACTCTGACAATTTGCAAAAGCAGGTAACTGTTAACCAGTGGGCTCAGAGCCCTGTAATACCCAAACAACACTCTCACCACGAGCCTTCCCTCCGTCCGGTTCATAGAAGGCAATGAACTTAAAGAAAGCAATCCGATGATCCGAAGAGCTAGGACCACCAGTCCGAGCAAATACAATGCCCATGGAGGCTCAAAGAGACGAGGGTACGAGCGATACACCAATGCAATTGCTTAATTTGGCACCGCAGGTCAATGAGAAACGTTCTCTGTAAGTCTGGTACTCATTGAACAACTGCGTAGAGACTCAGCCCAATCATGCCTCTCTGATTTGAACAGCCCACATCAGATAGTAATATTAGAGGCTATGAAGTGACGGAATATCGCAAAGTGCGGAACCTTTTATAAGGCTTGATGCCAATTTTTCATGATCTGTCTTCCAGACTATCCCTGTGACCATAATACTACTACTCGCTTGTAAAATTTCCGATTTATTCTGAGCTTCTAGATGCAGAGCAATATTCAATTTGACCTGCATCACCAAGTGATGGAGCAGCTCTCAGAAGTAGGTTTCGAGGTTCGGCAACGGGCACTGAGCCTCTCAGTTTTCCTTAGATAAACTAAGGAAGCCTTCAACAGCAAGCAAAATCTTGTCACCAAACGACTTCGAGCTAGTACTTACAGCTGTGATGGATATCCACCCCCGAATCATTTCTTCAGTTAGTACGAGACCTCGAAGGCGGTATCGTCGTCTCGTGGAATGTCAAAGTGAGTCTTCCATCAGCTTGAAGAATCATCACTGTTAAGCATGAATTCCCAGTATGTCATTGGTACAGCATTCGCTCATATCATTATCAGTTGACATATACTGATACTCGTACTATGGCGCGTTGTCCGATTCTTGCTGTGATAGTTTAGTTGCAAGTACCGTCGTGATGGTTTGTGCAATTATCATCTCAAGAGACTCGCAAAACTAACAGCAAGATCTCAGAGTGGCTCCAAACTCTCAGTCTCGAGATTTTGACTATCTGGAGCTCGCCATGGAGCCTCCTGAAATCCCTGTATCTCCTCTCACGATACACTCCTCTCATTTACTGGCCTGTGTTCTATTATTGTGAGTGACAGTTTTCCTCCAAATCAAAACCAAGTCAAAGGCCTCATAGTATTGAAGTCCAGTTTGGCTCACAGGGAGTCAAGCTTGACACTTGTAGGGTTCTGCTTCGATATGTAGTTTGTGAGTTCTTATCTGATCGCAGTCGGTCACTAAACCTCATCATGATCACTGACATACTCTGGATAGGGGCGTATACGCTTAGTGCAGCGTTCGCAGAACGTGAGTGGCGCTACTTGACCATCATCATATCCTGAGAGTGACGCAGGATGCTTGCAGTCTTACTCACGATAAGGACTTGGGCAGTATGGGAGCAGAATAAAAAAGATGGCCTATGCACTCTTTCCCGCTTTCGCTCTTACTTATTCCGGAATTTTTACGTTTGTATGTCTCTGGTTGGAAAATGAGGCTACATGTAAGGTCACTCTCCTTCCCTCCATGGTACATTCTAAGACTATGGCGTGATACAGATGGAATACTCCCAATGAATAACTTAGGTATTGGGTGTATCGTTCAAACAGAGATTTCGATCTTCGGAAGTATTGTATGGGTCCCCCTTATGGCCTTAGCATTTTGTGAGTGAGATAGTTCTCCTGTAGCTACTCATATCGAAAGTTTAAAGGGAACCTCCTGCTCATGATCATTCGCGGAATATCGTTCTGTAAGTACATCCAATATAAATCGAAAGAAAGGAGTTCATGGATGGCTTTTTGAAGTCAAGAAGGGAAATTCGAGGAGTCACTTGACCAGAGTTGTATACATTAATGGCGAGTATTGTATTTTCCTCGTTACCCTTGGTGATGTACTCATACTAGGTCTTCGGTCACAGGTCTCATCTATTGTTTCTACATTTTCGGTGCGTGCTTTGATCGATTTACTGCAAGATGCAGATTCAACTTCCTTTTCTACATGTCGCTCTCGCATGATTCAGTGCTATCACTGATAAACGTTCTGAGGCTCTTCCTTCGTCCGGTGGGAAGGATCTTAGCATCACCGTCTAATGGGATTCCTACTTACCCAGGCATCCCCACAGGAGTACTCTATCCTTTTACAACCGTGAGTGTACGTAAATGATCTCTCCGAATCAATCACTCAACCCAAGTTGGATTAGTATGGGCACTGTCCTCCGTTCAGTCTTCGCCTGCCGGGTGGTGCTCAATATACGTGAACACGGCCTACTCCCCCACTCAGATTCTTATCCGATATCCAGATATGAATATAGCCCTTAGTATAGATGATAGTAGAAATGATTCATTCAGTCAATAAATACTTCATGCGAGGGCTTACGTGACATCTGATTTTAGGTGAACGTTAACGCGGGAGGCTAAAAAGTGCGGTTCGAAGTGGTCCCGACTTTAAGATGGTTGACAGCAGGGCAATACAACCTGGAATCACTTATTAGCGCATACTCCCACTGTAGCTGAAGCAGATCCTAATCAGGAAAACTTGAGCGCTTGGTGTGTTGATGGAATGACGCGTCTAGTCAGGATGCTTCAGCAAAGCTCAGTGACAGGCATATATGATGAGCTTTGATCATTGCAAGGATGACACTGAAAAGCTTAGCTATCCCCAAGTTGCTGACAAACATCATCGATCATCTTCATAACATCCGCCTAGGTATCACGCCAGACCTTCTCATCAGAGGCTGTTGAGTGTGGTTACTTTGTGTTGGCCGTAGAACCTAAAAGTTAGAATACACAATTATATCCAAAGACAGAAAAAAGGAGTATCTCAGCAATTGGTTCAAACATAGGAAGATATGAGTACGACTAGTAGCATTACTGGGTCTACTCAAGCTGAGTGTCGCACTATACCCACCCGTCGTGACACGGCACCCAGTATTCAGCGCTCAGTACTCAGGCTTTGGGCTTGGCGTGTAAAGCTCATTGTTGCGGAACGCCCAAGCCAGACTGATGCACCCTATAGCATCATTAAGAGCCTTTCATTAGTCGAGATTCCGATTGTCCCTTATCATACAGATGAGGGACCCTACTATCCGACGACCGGGGTCACAAGCTCGGAGACTGATCCTCCTGCACCAAACCAGTTCAATCAATGGTGGTTGTTCACCGATAAATAGAGAGACAGGTGAGCGCAATACTTAGGGCTTGACGTATCTTTCCTCTTTTCTCTCGCTCGTGAACATGAGCGAAGACATTGATGCAGTCCTTCGTGAGCTGGAACACGGTATTGTGATCTGGAGGAATGTCAATGTAAGTCGTTACATACTAAGAGTTATCACCGCTGATTTTGGTCCGCTAGTACGTCTTTGGTACAGCCCTCGTTCACTCAGAAGCTTAGTGATGACTGATGACCCTCGTACCCACTTGTGGCATACTTACTGCCTTACTTGCATCGTCAAGTATCTAGCACTGCCGTAATGGTGAGCGCAATACTACGACCCTGTATACTTAAAATTGAAGGAAATCAGGTCTTGGAGTGGTTGCAGACTTTGAATCTTGAGATATCGCTTGTCTGGTACTCTCCATGGAGTCTTCTGAAAGTGCTTTATCTCCTCTCGCGATATACCCCCCTCATCTACTGGCCCGCATTCTATTATTGTGAGTGCCGCCGCACTCACTTTATTCGCGAAACTACTCAAACAACAGCCCTTTGGTCCCAAAAAGACCAATTTGGTTCGCAGGGGATCGGGCTTGGTACATGCGAGAATTTGGTTCGATACATAGTTTGTAAGTTTTGTTAACCAGATGGCTGCTCGTGTTCTCCTCTACGTATTTTTGACATGATATGTACAGGCACGTACACGATTGGAGCATCATTCACCGAACGTCAGTGACATTGAACCTTTAGCACATTTCCCCTTAACCCTCATCAATCGCAGTGTTATTGACCATCAGAACATGGGCTGTATGTGAATGTAGCAGAAAAATGGCTTTCGCTCTATTTCCTGCTTACGTCGCGGCCTACGCTGGAGTGTTCACACTAGTGTGTCTTTGGTTGGTAAAGGAGGCCGAATGTGAGAAGCAATACTTCTCAATACCTCCAACGACGTGAATTTTCAACTTCATATAGATGGCATTTTCCCAAGGACTACGCTTGGAATTGGTTGTGTTGTTCAGACCGAAAGAAGTATCTTTGGAGGCACTGCTTGGGTAATCCTTCTGGTTTTCGTCTTCCGTGAGTGACAATATCGTGTCGCCATATAACTCTTGGACTGATGCGTGGATCATCTCTAGTAGGCCTACTTCTCATGATTATCAAAGGGGTCGCAACCAGTATGTTCACTTGGAAGCTACATGCAAGGGGCTCATGTTCCATCTCTTCTAGTTAAAGAGGGAAACTCAAGGTGCCAGCTAACCACAATTGTCTACAGCAATGGCAAGTACATGAGATTTCATGCAGAATTAGATGTACTCATATCAATATCAACCGTTTTCGATAGGAATTATTTATTACATCTACGTCTTGCGTGAGTGAACCGATCTCGGTCCATACTCCGGCACCCCGTTTTAATTGCGGATTTGTCTCTTCTGTCGACGCCACTTCCGATTTGTGCAGTTGTTTCTCTTATCAACGCTTTGATTCTCTTTACACGCCCGGTGAGGGTCCCCTCAATGACCTCGGTGAATGTTCGTCGACTTACTAGTGTATTCATACAGGACTACTCTATCCTTCTACAACCGTGAGGGTCCACGCCTATTTCATAAAAAACCTCTTTACCAAGTTCTCTCCGTAGAGTGTCAGCAGTGCTTCGATCCGCGTTTGCCTGTCGAGTGCTTCTGAACATCCGCGAGTATACTCGAAAGACTGAGTTCCATTCCTCGGGAATGGGCACCAGTCAGTGGATATAGGTACCATTGCCGTTGTGGGGAAGGAGAAGTTAGGTGCACCGGTCTCATTTGGAGTTTAGTAAGAATACTTTTGGGTTGATGTTGTGAGGAAGGGCGAGGCTGGTGGTGGTACTAGAACATGTTGGGCGACGAGTTGGGGTCAGCTGTCGTCATTTGCGAACGAGATGAAGGTGATGAATAGAATGAGGAGGAGCTAGAGGGGGAGCCGTTATCAGGAAGCGAGTTGTGTTGTGTAGCGTGAAGGTTGGATAAACTGTGCATATAGCTACCGGGTGTGGTGTCAATGTTTGACAATGAGCTCTAAATGCCCAGTCGTGAATGGGGAGGACGTACGATCGAAGAGAGATTGAGCTTATTAAATGAAGCTTTGCCGCTCGCTGCATTCTCATCGCCTTGATTAACTATGCGCTGTGAGAGGAAAAGTAGAATTGGTAGAGGTGGCTGTGTCCAAATGTGTCGGTCGGTAGAGCTGTGGCACCACTAAAACTTCCCCAAAAAGTCGTGAAGGACAATTGCAGATATGAATGGTGATGAGGGTACGAATCAAGTTGTCCAGGATGATGTTAGGTAGATTGCAGGTCAAGACAGGAGACATCATTCGAAACGTGACGCATGGTCGATAATGAGCCTAATATCGCAATCGTATCAACCAAATGGTACAGAGGAGAAGGCCGGGAAGCACTTGGCAGTTAAATCAAGCGCCAGTCGAGCGCTCTACCTCACCAGTACCGTAATACCTGGTACCACCGCCGCTCGGACATCAGTGCGCATTCCCTCTTCCGCCACATGCTCATGAAATCCTCTTGAATCGAGGCCCACATTCACTTGATTCACGATATTTGGGGGCACTAGCATCCGACTCGTATTCCAAAGAACGAAGAGAGTATGATTCATGTGGCGGTCAACTCCATTCGAAATCATCCACAATGTAGGATTCCAGTTTCGCGAGGTCGAAGAAGGTTCCGATCCTGTGCATGTTTTCTACTGGATACAAAACTGAGAATGAGTGTGAGGCTATCAAGAGAGAAGACGTACGGCTGAAGAGAGTTCAGGTTGAGGAAGGACGGATAGACATTGGTTGAATGACCTCAGTGTCCTTCAGATATCTCGGGAGGAAAGACGACGAAAGCACGTCCAATTTACTGCGAAACATGTTATCAGGATCTGCACTACACGCACCAAGAATAGCAAACCATACTTTTGACCGATACATTCTCCCGTCCCAATTGGGCAGCATTATGCCTGGTTACGCGTGGAATCCAGATGATGTGTGTAAGAAGACTTTGTGAGGGTGGGGGAAGTGCCTTGTTACTTCCTAAGCTGGGAACTTGAGGAGTACTTAGTCGGCTTCGAGGCGCGACGGGGTCTCGAAGACCAATCTCAGCAAACGTGATGCATGTAGGGATATCGTACAGAAGTCCCTGTGGCCAACGAGTATGCCACACGCGAGATCCATGCTATGGCTGGGTCGTATCAGAGTCTACACTCAGAAAGTGATAGAGGTTGACGCGGGTTGTGCTGGGTTGTGAGACTGTGCGCCCAATAGTTTGGATGCTGGGGGACCGGCGCCAAATAGAGTAGCTATCACATGACCGTCGGTCCATGCGCAGCCCGAACTTGCGGTCGCTTAGCCATTCACTGCTAAGTAGTTTAAACCATGAAATTTTCATTCATTTTTGAGGGTAATCTAATTTAACTTGTCAAAAATGTATCACTTCTCAACATGACCACTTCCACTGGGTTTCTAGAGTGGTATGATATACTACAACAACGGTAAACTACTCAGAGGTTTTACGTTCTCAAAGGAATAGGCCACTACTTGACTGCCCACAGTACAGACGATTCTTTCGAGTGTTCATCAGGACTCGAACTACGCCACGGCCCTAATCGATTATCTCTAAATGCATGATAGGATCATGAAGTCCATGTAGTATCAGTAGCCAGAGAGTTGAGTTATCAGTGCACCTCTGCAGTTGGTTCCTATATGTCTTAGCTTATCGCGTTGTGCTGAATACACCCGAACATACCAAAAGGACTATTTACTAGATCTCTCGGAATTTGAAGACCAATAGCTCAGAGGAAAACGCCGCCTCATTTTTCCCCTTCAGTTTACGGTCTTCGGAGTATGCCCCCGTAGTCGGACTTTGCTTAATAGCTGTTAGTGTACATGACAATCGGTAGGGCTTAATGATTATCACCCTTTCTCAATTATTACCCATATATATTACTGTAGGCTTACTTATTTTGTGCCTTGCTCGGGATTGACTCCCGTAATAACGAGCATTGCTGTCGAAGTTGCCTGGTTTGGATCATTTGCCTGTGGCTTAAAGCATTTCTATTCGTGTTGCTCGTATCGTTATCCGTTTACTACCTAAGAACCTGTTTGAGACCCGTCGACTAACAATGCATCCAGGGGACTCAGTCCTTCTTAAGATATTCATCGATCCATTCATGTCCCCTAAAACCATACTCAAAGTTCATCCT
This sequence comes from Leucocoprinus birnbaumii, assembly GCA_027627405.1. NCBI lineage: Eukaryota > Fungi > Basidiomycota > Agaricomycetes > Agaricales > Agaricaceae > Leucocoprinus > Leucocoprinus birnbaumii. Next base: position 502 of record JANIEX010000519.1, on the reverse strand, counting down.
AACCCAGACAAAGCGGCATGTGAAAACATCTGGCTCCACGATCGACCTATGAATTGAACTCTCCCCTCAATTGTCCACCATCCATCGTTCAATGTATAACCCAGAAACTAGAGTCTGCTAACATTTGATTAGCAGCCACCCGGATCCGTTCTTGAAACACCCACTCCCCACCACCAGCACGGTTCATCGTACGTCTACAGACCATGAAATCATGTTGGTCAAGCTGCATGTATAACTATCCCCGGTTCTCGCTTAGACGTTCAGTGAGATTTATGCATAGAAGAGGGGTGCTGGAGCTAGAACATGTTAAGTAACAGGTTTGAGGTAAGGCTTTGCAAAGGAGATAGTATCGGAAGGGTGTGGAAGGAAGAGGAGGAATCGGAAGAGAGGTATCACGGAGGTATGCGATTGTTTATGTAGCATGAATACAGGATAGATCGCAGACAAGTTTGTCGGGTATGGTAGTGTGTCGGAGTATGTATCCCTGGTTATGATGCTAATA
>JANIEX010000518.1:0-28324 GCA_027627405.1 Leucocoprinus birnbaumii | reverse complement strand
ACCGTGTGCACGGTATGTGCGGCGGCGCGTTTTCTAGAGACATTATCAGCATCAGTGTAGATATGCTTGTGTATAGTGTACGTACGGGAGCCTGCTGGACGACGATGTTCTTGATTTCGAGGTCCTCGACGTCAATGTTCTTCGCATCGGCATTGGACTCGGCGTTCTTCAACAGACGAGTGATGAACTTGATCGATTTTTCGGGCCAGCGACCTAGCAACACAAAATGAGACCACTAAACTCCTCAGACATCTAATCTCCACGCACCTTGCGTAGTCTTGAACTCCTTGGCCTGCGCCGTTCGTCCAACACCGCCAGAGAATCGCCTGAAGGGAATAACACGGTTGTGGTCCTTGACGTCCGAAAGGTAGGTGTACGCCTTGGTGAGTTTCATGCCTGATCGAACCCCCGTAAGCCCACCAACTTCAGCTCATCCGCACAATAGAACGCCCTTACCGGTAAGGGCAGCCGCAACCTCACGCATGTTCTTGAAGTGCGTGCGGAGGTACTCTCCGCGTGCCTTCGACGCTGTAAAACACACGCATAATCAGCTCTCATACGTTCTCTCCTCCTCGCCCACGATGGAAACACACTTTTTTCGGGGTTGGTGGCGAGCACGGCGGCGGCGTAGCGAACTGCGGTTCAGGGTTTAGATGAACATCGTATGCGTGCGATCGGATGACGGACGAGCAGCACTTACCCATCTTGAAGTCTTGAAGTTATCGAGCCCGTCCTCGAAAGCACTTCCAAGGGACCGTCCTCCCATCAATTCAGTGGCTTGAACCTTAAGTATATAGTTGATCGGAAACAGCCGGGGAGAAATTCCCGTATTTGGATACGACAAATGCAGGACCCACAAGGATAAACGTCATATCTGCTCTCATCCTTCTCCGCCGCTTCGAGCCTTTGCAAGGGAGCTGCGGAGTCATCGAAGGAGCCTATTATCTCATGAATCTCACACAATAGGCGCCTAAACCTAATCGCTTTGGCCAAATCTCGACATGACGATCATATACTAGTTCTTGGCGCTCACCCTTCGTTGGGCAAGATTTTGAAGGCTCGCCAGTTAGACCAAAGAGATTTTGTGCGAATACCGTAAACTTGATTGTATGCGCTGCAACTCGAGTTCTTGATATCGAATTTGTCCATCGTGGGCCCGCTTGACTTAATCGTAAGGATGATGAGGGTCTGGACTTCGTCGCGTCTACTCATGCTCGCAAATTGCTCAGGTAAGTGTTCGCTATGCGTGTCCTGTACTTTGCGTGCATTTCTGAATGCAGTGCGAGTGAACGATCTCACTTTTCATTTCTGACTAAACCCTGATTGCTTGTCCCATGCAAGTTATGGAATATGGATGCATGGTTTACCGTCGCTTTCTTTGACCAATATATGGCACGTCAACTGTTGATTCTCCGGAAATGTTTCCCAATACTTCAATCTAAACTACAAACCAACCATTGTTGAGGCTGAGTCTTGTTGAAGAACAACATCGCTCGTTTAACGATTCGTGACACGGATGACTTACCGCTTCTCGAGGACGTGTCGATCTGGTTGCAAGGCAGATAAAGTGGGGCTACTGTACCACTTCGCATTACTTGAGCCTGCCTTTCATATTACCTCTCATATGGCACATGTATCAACCTCCCGGCTCTTGCTTGTAATAGTATGAATAATCCCTGAACCCTGCCTATCATTGTTTCTTTTGTGCACTCAGTGTTGACTGCTAAACCCTCTTCTGCCGCTGATTCATTCAGCACCCTTCGGCAACGATCATCGGCCTATTCGTCACCTGAGCCTCAAGCGTTAAATTGTCAGCAGATGCCCACCATCATCGGTGCATCTAAAGCAACCGCCTAACCTCCACCACCTGAGTTTTACCAAAAGAGTGGGGGATCCTTCTCATCTGGACCGCCTTCAAGTTATCCTCATTGCTAGAATCATCTAGCCCAATCGCGCAATCCTAGAACTTAGGCCTGTGATGAATGCTCCCGGCCTACGAACACTACGGAACGAAGGTCATTGTGTCGTACTTATCCCCGACATCTGACCTTCTAGTTTATGATATGACTGACACTTGGACCCAATTCCAATTGTATCAGATTGTCGTGTCCCGGTCCCTGAAGTCACTGACGATCAAGAATCTATCGGCTTCAATTGCCGTTGAGGTTCATCCATGAGGCTGCTGCCGACGCTCATGCGACACTGGTGTATTTAAATAAATGCTGCGATAATTGCATTAATCAACTACGTCTAGGCGCTAGCCAGCTGGAGATGATAGATGGATCTTCTACGGGCGTTAAGTCAGTGACTTCCCTATCACTGTGAACATCGATGCCGCAGACACCTCTTATAGGTAAAGCTTTGTCCTATGCTCTTCTAGCTCACGCCGGATAAACATACCATCATTTCACGAACCATGCCGATTTCCGGTTGTATTTGATATGTCAGAGCTTCAAGAGAGTATAAAAGGAGCCTGTTACCTTCAGTAACGGGCCAGGAAAACCTCAGAGTCACTTGCAACTTCTTTGTACTCATCAAACCCAACGATGAACTTCTCTGTTACTCTCACTCTTATCGCACTCGCCACCTTTGTTGGTTCTAATCCTATCGCTATCAACGAACTTATCATTATCGATGATATTGAAGCGAAATAAATGCTCATGGGGCGTGGATTGGACGCGGACTGCGGTCGGTGTCCTTTGACTTATTCATGGCGGCTAATTGTGAGTACGTTTGGTGTCGAATTGTTGCTTGTTATGTTGATTTCGATCCAGATCCCTCAAGCCTGACATTTTCATTCCTCGTTACTTTGATGTATTCAACCCTGTAATAGTGCCTTTCTCTGGCATTAGTTGATTGTAGTATCTTTTCTGATGTATACACGGTTATTCTCTTATACACGATTTCTGCTCTTCTCCTTTCAAACAGAGCTCTCTAATATAAAAGCTGGATAGAACTTGAGGAACTTTTGTTATCCAGTACGGTGACACAAGTAGTATGGGCATTTTGGCTTGCTAATGGCTGCAGCAGAGTATGAGGGTCCTCAGCGCCTAATCACTGTTATGGTACGCAATTGAAGCTATTGGAGTCCAAAGCAGATCAGGTTTTCTGTTATTCTCACTCTTATTGCGCTCGCCACCTTTGTCGGTGCCAGTCCTGTCAATGTCTTCACCGAATTCATCCAGATTGAAGACCAGGGCATCGATCAAGGGGTTCCATATCTGAAATTCGTGTCGAAGACCGACTCTGATATCGGGGGAAACAAGTTGATATATATTTTCCTGTCCTTGGGTGCAGTGTAGAGCCCAATTTAAATCCATAACACGTGCAGAGATTCTCAATCTTGCAGGATGCTCACTGCTCCTAGAGTTTTCCACCGAGCGTTGCAGATTTTTTTGCCTCCATAGGTGTATATAGAGGAAGAAAACAAACCTTCAGAGGACAATTGAGTATCAGAACAATATTCACAGCGGTACAGCCGAGTGAGGATGATCCTCTGTGTGTGGCGATCTGGGATCTTTGTTCCGAAGAAACTGGTCACTATGTACAAGCCAGCAACAGATAGCGACACGCCTCGCGTACGATCACGTGACTCCACGCCTGCCGTATTCCCGAGCTGGACATCGATCTCGTCATTAATCACTTCATTCTTACTGACCTTGTTTTTCCATTGTCATCACTTCCAGGCTGACGCGCTAAAGCGCTGAAAGGCGAACGTACTCACTTTCCTCCTCACTCCCTTTCTGTAATGCCTGCACAACTTGCTTTTCCTTCGCAACAGTCACTTCTTTCCCCTACGCTTGTCGGGTCCAATCCTCTTCAAGCAAATGGTAGCGAATTCGTGTTCGAGTCGGATGCCGACCCTTTGGAAGAGGTTTATCTTGTGTTGCGGTGACACGTGGACTCTATTGCTCAAGAGTGATTTCGTTAGATCGAGAAACTTGAAGGTCAATTACTACGTGAACATCGAATATTGGAAGGGGCCGAAAGCTTCCTCAAAATTAGTGATGCTGTGAGTACCAATCGCGCAATTTTTGTGCCTGGAGCTGTCTTAAGTCCGTTTCTTGATTATCCAGGCACCTTTGAGAAAGAAAGTGGAAGTCGAAATGACCACGGCTCGAACAAGAATTGACAACTTAAATCGACTCATAGGAGTGTGTGCGTCTCTCCGTTACATCCCCCGCGCCTTTATCCGATTTACAACGGGAATTGAATATAGATTCTTCAAAGAGGGATCAACAATTGGCTGAAGGTGCAGCTGCTCGAGAAAGACGAGTGAGGGACGAGAAGTCAGCACGACAACGTCAGGCCGCTCAAAGGAGTCTCGATATGGGCAATGGAAAGCCGGTAGAAGATCGTGGTGAGCTTTCATTCATCTTCAGTTCGTTTCTCACTCACTCTTTCAAAAGCTGTGGAAGACTTCCGGACAGCCCTTCAACGTGCGCATAAGTTCTTTGTCGAACTTGACCTCCTCACCCGGACTTGGACCACCCATCCTTCTGTCAACGCCAGCACATCGACGCCCTCCAGTGATCTTGTTTCTGCCGAGTTTCTCGAGATTGACCGACACCGTGTTGAAATTATGAATCGAATCATCGACATCCTCCAGCGCAATCTCAGGGTCCGTTATGAGCTCAAGATTTCGGACGTCCTGAAATCGTACGTTTGGTTCTCTTGTTAAATCCTAGGATGACGTATGCTCATATTATACCATCATCATTTGCTCGATATGGATAAATTCTGAACGCTTTTATAAGAATTCTACCATGTTTAGCAGACAAATGCTCTAAAACTTGTAGAGCGGCTGCATATAGGCTGATTCGACACGCATTGGTAGACGCCGAGTCGGTCCAGCGGCTAGGTTCGGCGCTTGATTGGTATATTCTCAAGTGAGTACTTTTGTTGCTTGTGCTGTTGCTTACAACAACAATGGCTCACATTTACACGGACTCGCATAGGTCGTTGAATCGGGATGTGAAATACGCTGTAGAGAAAGAACAGGCCATTAAACTCGTCCGCACGATTGTTGAAGTTGGAACAACGCGTAGAGATTCATCCGTTTCTGGCGGTGCTGCCGTTGTACCTATATCGGATGTAGTCCTCCGTTCCGTGATTGCAGTTGCAGAACATATGGACGATCCTTTCAGGCCCATATGTATTGAGACTCTGGCTGAAATACGTAAGAAGTACTTTCCTCTCTCCAAAAGAATCAATGTTCACAGGGTGTCTATTTAGTTCTGATAGACATTGAGTCTTTAACGCGCACTGGAGGCCTCCGGCTCTTGATTCAGGTGTTAGGAGATGGCCCAGCAGAACTAACCCCGATGCTTGCGGCTGCGTTCTTGCAGATCGCTGATTCTCCTAGAACGAGAGCGTATCTGAGGATTGGTTGCGATCTCGAGGTTGCCTTGTCGGTCATTACGGATGCTTATGGAAAGGGACTAGATCACGGGGAGCGGATGCGAGCTTATTCAAAAGTAATTCAACTAATGCTACGATCATGGAGCGGTATGGTTACTCGCCAGTTCAAAGGAATCCGTACAGGCACTGATAAGGATATAGGGTTAATGTATCTGGCAATTAATGACATGCAAGCTATTCGCTCCGTCATTGATACATTACGAATACCTTCCCTTGAAACACGGGTTTGTCTTTCACCCTTTTAGAAGAAGACAGCTGGTATCTCAAATCGCGGTCTAGGAAATCATTCTTGATATGTTTTTCGAGCTCTTGAACATCAAAACATTCGACTGGTATCAGACCTTCATAGCTGGTCGGAGACTGACAAGTACGTGATTCTCTTCTGGTAGAATGATTATCCTGAATCAAGCCTAGTGTATCGAAAAACTCGGGACGATCCTCTCAAGAAACCTCAGGCTCAAGAAGCACAGGAGCGCCCACATCAACTAGTCAAACTCACTGACCAGTTTCTTGCACTTTTGGTTATGGTGTTGACGAAAGCTGGTCTTTGCGAGGTGTGCCCTGGAGCAATATCCGATGATTGAATTTGAAATTGACCTCGGGATTTAGGCTCTCACTAGCCTACTGGAAGAGACGTACATTGGATCTAGTCTATCACGAAAAGCGACGCTCCTCTTAGCCGAGATTCTCGCCCTTGCTAATAGGGTGCTGCCAATGAACGCCGCTGCCAATATTCAAGTGCGCCGAACTTCCCTTCGTCACTACCTTTGTCCAGCTCATAATTGCGTAATTTTGTCCATGCCAGGCAATACCAGAAGTGTTTGCAATGGCCACGGATTACAAAGATGGAGAGCACAGGATTGTGGGGACATCAGCCTTGTCAGCCATCGAGAGTTTCAATCGCAACAGAACAAGATTGGATCATGTTGCTGCCATGAAGAATAATCGTCCACGGTAGGCCGTCTAGACTAGCACTCATTCGGTGCCATTGATCTGAAATGACCCACAGTGCCAATTCGGTTGAAGACCCAGTGAGAAGAAACCAGCGTCACGTAGAGCAAGTCAGGGCGAAAATAACTATGCAGATGGATGATCGGACGTTCCAAGCCACTGTGATTGAGACGCAGGTCTGTTTTCCTCCATTCCGTCAGGGTCGCTTGTTATTTATAATAGGGTCCAGGTGATGCAAACCAAAGATTTCACGAAGTGGAATTACGAGGCATTACAAGACGTTGTCGATGGTTCGATGTACAACCAGAAACGATTAGAGGAGGTTATTAAAGCTCGGTTTATACGAAGACTGATGGCGTTCTATGCACCGTTCAGTCATCGCTTTTCAGATATTAGGCGGAATAGGGTGAGTTGTTCTTGCTCGCTTGTAAGGTGAATGCGGCATTGAAAACGAAGTAGGATTCGGTCAAATGGGTGAAGCTAGGCTGTTCACTGCTAACGACATTGATGTCTGGGAGTGAGGGAGTGAGATATTTGAGTACTGAGGATCAGCTATTGAGCCAAATTGTGCGAGGTTTTGCCCAGCTTGATCCTGTGCGTCTGCCTAGTCTTCTCTGTCTTTCTCTTATTGACTTATCATCAATCAGTTTAACGGGCCACCGGACTCCGACCCGATTTTTTCAAAAAAGCGTGTTACGGATACGCTGACGTACGGGTATTTTGAATTTCTAGGGACCTTGAGTAAATACGAGAAAGGTATCGAGTGAGTACCCCTTTCTCATCTACCACCCGCCTCGGAAACTCATGGTCTGTCCTCTATCTAGGCTGCTAGAGAAATTTAAGGTTTTCACCGCATTCTATCATCTTAATGAATTAAGGAGCAGAGAGGATCTGATTAAGGGAATCATCGAGAATCTTGACTATAGCATGTGAGTTATGCTATTGTTCTGGCGGAGCTTTGTTGACGAGGGGCGGTAGTGATGGTCACTCGAGAATCATCCTATCCAAGGCTCTGACATCCAGCTACAAGGTAAGCACAGCAATCGACCCTCTTACTTAGGCTTATTCAGAAGGTTGGATAACAGCATATTCGATTATATGCAACTGAGCATCTTGGCACACTCATTCGGGGCTCTTTGACTGCCAATGCATGGACAATGCGACTGTTGCTGACGCAACTCTACGATCCAGCACCCGAGATAACCGAGGTGGCGGTTCAGTTACTGGAGGAAGTATGCGAGTCGAAGGAGTTCCTACAGATGGTTGTGGAACTGCAGCCTGCCATGAGTCACCTTGGAGAGATTGGTGATGCTCTGTTAATGAAGTATGTAAAGGCTCTTGCACGGAATGACTGATGGCATCCTAACATTGTTATTCCTGGAGGTTTATGTCAACGTCAATGGGCTTCCGCTATCTCTTCGAGGCTGGTCATATTGATCGAGAAATGGATACCTGGTTCCATGTGAGTTATATGACGGGCTCTATCGCATTCAAGTACTCAGAATCTGAATTCTATTCAGGAACGTAACCTAGTGTATGTGGTGGACATTGAAATCTTCCTGGCAAAGCTGTTTAATACGGCGCTCCTGGCCGAGGATGAGGAAGATCTGTTGTGAGTACCTCGATAGGCACTGCGTCTCAATGTCTGCTCAGATACCTTCAGAGCATCTGTTGGAGCTATGCCACGACATTTCTATGGCGAGATGGCCAAGACGGATTTCGGTTGCCAGATTCTGCAGGAGAAGGGTCACTTCAAGGAATTTTCTCAGGTCATTCGTCAACATAGTCTGGAGTCGGATGATATGGAGCTTATTATGAAACTGAAGAGTATCCTTTGGGCTGTGGTAAGCCCATCAGTGGATTTACTTTACATTCACCTGAGGAGAATGACAGGGCAATGTTGGAGCCACAGAAGGAGGACTGCCATTCCTTGAGGAGGAGGAAATAATACCTGTTATCTTGGAGATTGCGGAGCAGTCACCGATTCCTTCGGTTCGCGGGTGAGTATTGATTGATAGTGGCCTTGATTTCAGAGCTGACTCGCTCCACAGAACGTGTTTCTTTGTGTTGGGGCTCATCTCGTCAACAACACAGGGTGCAGAGATACTAGAAGATTATGATTGGCTATCAACCTTGTCGCCGTTAGGCACACCAACTGGTGTATGTTTGCCCGCCGACCTTGAGAAATTCATAACGGTTGGTGCTTCTTGATCTTATATGTATACACGAGGACTCAGTCCCTACTCAGATGCCATCTTGGCAACAATATATTCCGGAGAAGGTCGACAGTCGACTTATCCCACCAGTATTGGACCATGAGATTGAAATTGTGACTGCAATGCAGAACATGGCCAACACTGTGGTTGCAAACGCAGCATCGCGCACTCTGGCGAAGTACGTCCGTATATATGACGTTTTTCATCACACTGTACTAACACCTGAATCCAGGATACGGTCACGACCAGAATACCGAAAAGCCTTCAGTTCTTCGGATATGTTCTACCGTGCTCTACACATGCTCTCCACGCAAAGATACCGACTACCCGTGCGGAGATACATCGTGGACTTGTTCAATGTTGACCTAGACCCACAAGCTGTACTTGCATTGGAGAAGAGCGCAGCGAAGCTGAAAGCTGATTCCGAGTATAGACCACCAAGCGCGACAGTAACTCGAATGAGTATCTTCGGAAGACTAGGGAAGACAAGACGGCCATCCGAAAGCGGAAGTTCGTCATATGATAGTGATAGCCCGTTGGACGGGAATGCTTCGAATACTGTTGCTAAGGACCAGGGACCTGTATTGGCTCTGAAGCCTGTGAATAGGATCGTAGGGTTTGATGTTTGAATGTTCTGGGATTATCTGGGATTTGTATTTGCGGGTATTATTGCAGTTCATTTCAATATCTATTTGTTCGGTTTCCATGCGCAGTTTTTGGACTTTGTATATTTCTGTAGTATACCCTCATTTATCATTTTTGGCTCTGCGGCTCTGCCAGGCTCGATTCATTTCGCAAGAGTTGAGACTTTGTCACGATTTCGAAGGTATTTATGTCCATATTGCTACAACAGTCATTGAGACACATCATTTCTATGTTCCCTACATTTAAAACCTCTTAGGAACCGTGAACAATTCAGACAGTTCTTTGGAGAGTTCAGTGAAGGCACTTCTCTGCTACTTGCTCGGTGAGGATGATTGAACAAATAGATACAAATACAGAGCACTCCGGTTTGGTCACGATTCACGACCACGGGACTTCAAACTCTACTCTACTCGCTCAATCTCATGTCCCTCCTTCGCGCCTGTGCGCAGGCCTCCTCAAAGGGGGTACCCCTACAATGTGCTTCTGTACTCAGACGTAACGTGGCCACAGACTCAACCCCTGCAACAACGAAGAAAGAATCTTCGGAGATTGTCGCTCCGGAACCTGCCCGCGAGGTTTTGGTAGCGGATGTAATTAGTGGTGCTCCAGGTGCGCTGCAACAAAGTTCAAAACGCTATGGCGTGCTCATGAAACTTTAGGTGAACTCCGACACCGCTCTGTGCGCATCTACCAACCCACAAGAAACACCATGCAGAGTGGTGCAGGCAAGACCGAACGCTGGCGTCTCGACTTCGACATTTTGCAAGGAGGAAGTCGGTGGGAGAACCCCTTGATGGGTTGGGCCAGCTCGTGAGTTGTGTTAAGAGGAGGGTTGGTTACTTGGACACTGAGAGACTGTTGTAGGGCGGACTACATGCAGGGCACACGTCTTTCGTTCCGATCTAAGGAGGATGCTATTCATTTTGCTGAGAAACAAGGTGTGTTGCGTTCTACTCCGATTAATTGTGGCATTTCGCTCATTCTCCTGTCAGGATGGGATTACTATGTGTAAGTCTTCAGTTGAAGTTAACAGTAGCCTTGACGCTAATAATGACGAAGTCAACCTGAGGCTATCAAGAGGATTCCGCCCAAGAACTACGCCGAGAACTTTGTCTACAAGCCTCACAAGCTTCGCATCATGAGAACCAAGTAGAAGAGGGATGCGTAGGTTACTCGGATGTATTAGCATTGCGGCGTCCGGTTTTTAGAATGGCATGCTTCATGAGTACGCTCTCCGATCTTGCTCGTAAATTGAAACACTTCCGCTCCGGAAGTTGGGCTGCTCCAACTTGCAAGCCCGGAACACTAGCATCTGTCACGTGGAGGGTGGGAGTGCTAAAAGGATAATCATAATGCATCATGGTTCTGAACTACTCTTGACGTCCTGGGGACTTCTATGCCAGCCCCACCCCTCCCTGACGACCCATAAGCTCTCTATCTGGTGCCCATCTTACTCACCATGGGTGATATACAGACTCGGCCGTTTTCGAAGAACTATAGGTATGTCTGAACCCTTCGGCGTTCAGTGTACTCCATAGCTGGAGCGTCCGGGCCGAGCAATACTGACGTCTTCGCCTTGGGTACTTAGCGGTCTCATCAACCAGTCTGTAATAGCAGCTGGCATCACTATAGTATGCGTTGGTTCGCATGAATTCATGAAGAGGCGGCGACGGGGAAGCTTCAACCCGCGGGACGAGTTGGGCAGTCGAGAGTCATGGGAATTTGGCTAGTGCGTTCAAACTCGTCTGATAACAGACCCCACGCTAATTCATCTATTGTTTCCCTTCAAGTCTGTACCAAGGGAGGTCCTGGGCGAGGTATGTCAACTTCTCCTATTGCCACGAACTATGCTTGATGAATGAAATCACAGATTCCCTTCCCCGCCTTCCCCGAAGGGCTGGATACTCTCCTGGGTTAGGCAGGCTCTCGCATTTCCCGAAGCTAAGCTACATGAGCTAAGAGGTGTGGATGCCACGCTATATATACGCTTCTTACGCGGATGTTGTAAGTCTGATCATCAGATGGAGTAGACCTCGACTGAGAATTATTTGCAGTTTACTTTGCCCTCCTCCAAGCATTAACGACATTTCCAATCCTATTCCCCATCCACGTACGATTCTCCGATGCAAGCATATCCCCTAAATCTATGACCCGTGCCTCAATATCCTCTATGGTCGGCACACAAACTGGTTTATCACTATTATGGATCCACATCTGTTTATTATTCTGGATTACCCTCTCATGGATGGCAACCCTCTTGTGGATATGCAACGGAGCCTTCAAGCTTCGTGCAGTCAGCATCGACGCAACAGCAAAGCAGCTTAACTCGGACTACGAGGCTGACACTACATACTATCCTCATCCTCATCCACAGTTTGGGTTTACCGAGGTTCCAATCGCTGATCGGAATCACCCTAACAGGGGACTTCGCTGCCGCACCATAATGGTATCTTATCTGCCTCATACATTGAGGAACGAGAAGGACCTGAAGGAATATTTTGAATACTATATGACTCGGAAGGTCGAGAAGCCATCAATGGGTCTGACTTCCTCAGTCCAACCAGGATTTTTCAACAAATCACTTGCCTTCTTGTTCAATCGGGCCAAAAAGCTTCCCGCTCAGATTACCCCTCGCATACCTGTCGCGGGCGGAAATAGAGCCCAGTCGATGGACAGTCACGATGATTCCAAAGAAGAGGACGTTTCCAAGCCCATCATCGAACGAGTAGTCATTGCTCGTAAGATGACGGAACTAGCGTCCCTACTAGAACGCCGTGAAGAAGTAATGCGCCGCTTGGAAACTGCCCATATCAAATTAGCTAGCAAGACGCTGCTTGCAGTGAAAGGTGCAATGGATCGACAATCTGCGAAGAAACCTCTCGCACATAGCGCATCCAAAGCTATGGGCATTGCGAGGCAGCAGCGGAAGTCACTTGTTATTGACGTTGAGAACGGGATACAAGAGGAAGTACTTGACGAAGAAGCCCGGATGGCACAATTGATTAAAGTGCTAGGACCTTTCGTAGAGGAGTTCGGGTTGCAATATTCCCTTGCAACGCGATCCAAGAAAGTCATCGCCTCTACCTCACAGCACGCCTTCAAGAAACTGCGATCGCGGGGCTCAGATTCTGAGAACTCCGACGGGGTAACAGACCCTAAATACCCTCCCCCTCGTCGCCGCAAGCGCTCTCAGTCTCGTACAACAGTATGGGATGCTTTGTTGAGTCTGCCACGCAGCAGTTTGGACGCATATCAACCGCTCGTTCACCTTGAACGTGTCTTCTCGGGGCAATTGGTCCCGTCGATAGACTATTGGACTGCCAGGCTCAACTATCTTACGACCATGATAACCGAACAACGCGCGAAAGCTCCAACGGACCTCGAGCCTTTGTCTACAGCCTTTGTAACTTTTGCTGATCCAGCAGATGCAAGGAGGGCCTGTAAATATTTAGCTGTTCACCCCAATAATCCCCTGGCTTGTTTGGTGACTATGGCACCCATGTATAATGATTTGGACTGGATCAGGGTTATGAGGTCATCCCCGAGAGTCGAGGTGCGTTTCGTTGAACAAACACAAAGTTAGCCTGCTAAATATTGCATCCAGCTCATCAAAGATTGGGTTGTCGACATCGGAGTTTGGTACGTGTAATAGCAAAAAACTCGTGTAGCATTGATTGACCACTACGTAGGGGTTTCACTTTGTTCTGGCTATTCCCCGTCTCGCTGTTGGTCGGTTTGGTTTCAATCCAGAACATCAGCTTGTTTTGGCCGAGCTTAGTACGTTTATCTTCGTAGTCCTTGCAAGTATCGCGCTTACGACCCCTCGTAGAAACGCTATCTCGATCACCATCCATGGCAGTCTGAAGTCATTCAATCTTTTCTACCCACCCTGCTCGTAGCACTACTCGCTCTCCTCATTCCACTTATCCTTCTTCTTATTGCGAAGAAGGCCCACACGTTTACGACTTTATCCGCTCTTCACGACCGTATCATGACACGTTATTACAAATTCTTGATTGTGAATGTTTTGGTTTTCTTTTGCGTTGGGACTGCAGCTTTGCAATCTGTGCTTCAATGGGCGTTTAAATCATCTACTCAACCTAATGTTTTGGAAATCGTTGCTGATAGTTTTCCTACTGCCGGACCTTTCTATGTGGGCTGGCGTAAGCATCATTTCTCTTTTCGCTTAGCGCTAATTTGCTGATTTTTTCCCCAGTCATTTTCACTACCGCGATGCATGGAGGGTTCGAACTGGCTTTATGTGAGTTTCTTTGATTAGCTCCTTTTCGATTCATTTAACCCGTACCCTTACAGTGGGCGTTAGTATCTGATCCCTTTTCATTATGATCATAAAGACTGAAATTCCTACAGCTTCCGTTAATCATGTATCCAACCACTCGCAGGCAACTCACACCGTATGTACACTTTCTACGCTTGAAAAACAACGATTATGAATTCACTCACGGCATATAGGCGCAAGAGGGCGGTAGGGATCCGACCTCGTACCTTCAACTTCTATTGTAAGCCTCTGGCTATGAATACGCTGCAACGACGCCTTATAGTTTTGCGATAGATTGGCTACCTAACCATCTGCTTATCATTCACGTGCTCCTACTATTCTCGGTACTCAATCCCGTTGTACTGCCCTTTGGTGCCCTGTACTTCTTCATCCAATCCGGTACGTCTCTGTGCTAGAGCCTCATGCAAAGTGCTGACTTTTAATCAGGTGTTGTTAAGAACCAGGTCCGTTTATTGCCCCACTCATAATTCGCGACATCGAGTCTGATTGGCACTTATAGTTCATTCATGTTTACGCCAAGCATTATGAAGGAAATGGACAGCACCTTCTCATCCGAATTGTCCGTTATTCCCTCGATGGTGAGAGTGCTCTTGGCTTATATCCGCCTTGATCTTGCTGATAGTTTTCACAGGGCTCGTATTGACTCAGGTAAGCCCCCAAAGGATTGTGATCCACCTCATGCCGACCCGGTACTGCAGGGCGTTTTTCTTGCGTACATGGTTGTCCTCAAGAAATCTGTCAATGTTGGGCTTGCCGCTTTCTTGATCGTTTTCACAGTCGTAGTCAAAATCATGTAAGGATTCAGTCTCATGGAGAATCCCCGGAAGTCACTGACAGTCATTAGCTTAACAAGAATGTGCCGTGCCCATTTTGAGACCCAGGATCTACTCGAGGCGGATATTCTGTGCAACAAACAAATACCAAACGAGCTCAACGACAGCGTACGGAACAGTCTGGAGGACGAAGAAGCTAGAGCTGTTGCTGATCAGGAAGGTAATGGACTGATCCGACATACTCGTCGCCAATCTACTTTGGCCTCGGCCTTCAAGACCTGGAAGCTTCCTGCTTGGGTCAACTTCACTTATAACTCCGTTCATCACCGTACACACCAGCCCCAGCGTCGCCCACCGATTCCCTTCGGTCGCACTGAACAGAGTTTCTCCCGGTTACACTCTATGTCAGTGGATCAGCAGACAGTCAGCCAAGCAATTCGTGATCCTGTTTCTCAAACCCCAATACCACAATCGGGAAACCGAGCAGCCGAAGATGTCAAACATTCTCCGGAACCTCGCCCCCGCCCTCACCCAATCCAATTTTCTGAAGCCAAACCTGTTGTACCTCATCCACCGCCGATTCCTTGGGATGACCAGGAGGTTCCTGATCTTCCCTATGATAATCCATTTTATGCCCGTACTGTTGACAACTCGCTGTGGTTACCCCGCAATCCTTGCGGATTATTGAATTTGGATGACACCGTTGACTTGAGGGTATCGTTAACAGTCGAGCTTGCGGCGGGGGAACTGGGTACTTTCCCTTTTGGACTTCTGCAAAGAACATCTCCCGGAGAAATGTCCCAGATTTCTTCCAGCCCAATGACAACACAATCACTCAACGCTGCTTCCCCGGTCTCATTCACACGTGAACTTCCGGACGTTGACGGTACAGAAGAGATTGATCTACCCCCGGCCATTGTCAGGCGTGTACAAGCAGGCGAACCCGATGCTGAGCGAATACCCAGACCTCGAACATCATCGGGCTACCGTGGAAAGTTGAGCGGAGCAGCGAAGAGTACTCTCAGTCTTGGTTCTCCTCTCGGTCCCGCACCCAAACCTGGTCGCCCTAGCATCCTGGGGCCATCGCATTCATCATCATTAGGCTCCACAAGCGACGGCAGAGAGCACGGAGGTCGCGGCCGTTCGCACTCCATTATGTCTGCCCTGCAACTTCCCCCGACAACCCAACCTGCTCAGTCTTCGGATCACGAACTGGGAATTCGCCATGAGGGACGTATACATGTTGATCCAGTTGCGACAAGCGCGTCAACTTCGCGAGTGTCTTTAGCACCTCCTCTTGAGCTACAATCCTCGAGGTCTCAAAATCTGTCAGCTTCCAAGGCAATTCTCCGCGAGGTCGTCGCGGAAGAACAAGATGCCAAGGAAAGTCGCATTCGGGAGGAACAGAATGAGGCAACTTCGCGGTCGCGGTTGAACAAATCTTGGTGGACGTCATGGATGTTTAAGAATTTGCATTGATGTAAACCAGCAGTACGCGGAGTTATTTCTCCCTGAATATTTAGTGCAAGATACGTTGTCTCGGATTAACTCTCCTACTTAGACTATCACAATACTGTAACAACACAACACAATACCCCATCTGCGCGTGACCCGCAGTTTATACCCGACAACGTAGTCAATTACAACATTTCAACCCTAATTTTCCGAGTCCGACATTTTTCCCCTTACCGAACTTCGAAAATATGCGACAGTCCACCGACATTGATCAACCTTTCGGGTGGTTTGGTACTTAAGCTGAGTTGCTAACGACGGCGAATGCACCACCGAAAACTCTGTTCATAATGTACGCACTTTCCTGGGCCACTCTTGCCGCTTTCACGCTCGGTGCGCGCGCTGGCACCATTCTTTGGAACGGTAGCTTCAACAACTACGCGAGCGCTTCTGACTTCGACAAATGTGAGTATAAAGTGCTTTTGGAACCATCCGTTTTCTCGTGCCCTTACACAACATACTCTTAGGGTCCTGGGCTAACCAGACTGGTAGCTACCAATGGGTGCGTTCAACCACCTTGTGAAAACATTCACCAGAGTAAATCAACTATTTGTAGTACATTCATGGCTCTGCACCTACCTCAGAGTACCTCGCTGTCAGTTCTAGCTACAAAAACCCCGCTGATACCGCCGAATCTCGCGGTATCAAGATGACCATTGACGGCACTTCCAACTGGAATGGTCAGACCATGGAGCGTACAGAGTTGATTCCCCAGACCACCGCCAACCTCGGTACTGGAAACCTGTTCTACCACTTCTCCGTTATGCACTCTGGCACCAACGCTCCCGACTCGACTATGGAGCACCAGGTTTGCTTCTTCGAAAGCCACTTTACTGAGGTGTGTATACAGTCCCCCGTTCTCCGGTATGGGATGCTTAAGGCTTTCGTAGTTGAAATACGGTGTCGGTTCAACTCCCACTAACCTAGTCTGGATGGTTACTGGCAATCAAAAATGGAGTACCCCATTCACCGCCGGCACCTGGTTCAACTTTGCCTACGACATCAACGTAAGTGCCCTTAATGCTTGCGCCTCTCACCAGGACTCAAGCTTTGCTATTCTTCCCCTAGTTCTCTGCTGGCACAGTTGGCCTCTGGGCATCCACCGGCTCCAGCCCACTCACGAAGGTCGTCCAGAACGTTGCTGCTTCGACTTCAACAAACTCTGCCGACTGGCATCTTGGTGTCCTCCGTCTGATCACCAACCAGAAGGCCGAGGACTGGTACTTCAGCGGTGTCTACGTTGAGAGCGGACCCATCACCACGGCTATTGGCAATGGCAGCACTGGCGGCGGTAGCACAACCACTACCACTACCACATCTGCTCCGACCACCAACCCACCAACTACCTCAACCACTACCACTGCCGGCCCGACACAGTCTCAATGGGGACAATGTGGAGGTGTGTAAATAATAACCACTACTTGTGGGTTAATCTAACAGGTTATGAATGTAACTCAGGAAATGGCTGGACCGGCCCTACGACCTGCGCCAGCCCATTCACTTGCGTTGCAGTCTCGGCCCCTTACTACTACCAGGTATGCCAATTCAGTTTTTAAGCGATTTTCTGAGCACAAACTAACGGATACGATTACAGTGCCAGTAAACGACTACAACGAGGAGATAACATTGACTGAAGTTCTTTCCATGTGTTAATACAGCATTGTACAATGAATTCGCATGACCATTACTTTGATTCGGCGAGACCTGTGTGATTAAAGATTACACAAATGAAGGCATTGAATGAAAATCAAGCACGAACCAATGACACCACAAGCGACTCTGGCACCAGCGTTGCCTGTCTTTAGTGATTCTTCGTTTCCACCTTGACCGAGATCGTCGGTTCCCTTCGAGACATAAATCAAGGTTATTTCAGCATATGAACAAAGCACTCACCGCATGGACGACAATAGCACGACTGGGTTCCGATGTTAGTATAACTCAGTAATCCAGAGTTGTTTGCGCACCCAATGATGCTTGCAGGCCCATTCAACGCAATAACATTATCCCGGAATTTGAATTTTGCCTCTCCTTTGGAATCTGATTTGATATTGCCCAAGTCTCCGACATGACGAACACTGGAGGAAGGGCCACCATGGGTTTTCCCAAAGGGATTGAAGTGAGAACCGGCGGATGTGCATCCGTCGGTTAGATCACCCCATTGACTTAAAGGGGCTTCAAAACATGAAACTACGCGCAGGAGACGCATATACTCACTGGACATGGAAACCACGCTCGGCATTGGCGGGTAAGCCTTTGATATCACCAGAGACAGTCACGGGCCCTGGATGATTCGGTTGTTCGAACGTGATAGTCCCAGTAACCTTCGGATCGCTCTGGGGAATAAGGATGACAACTGCCTGCAGGATAGCATGAATCAGCGAGAAGTGCCGAGTATGTTATAGTATGAGGCCTACCTTTGTGGCAACGAGGGCGGTAAACTCGGACTTCATTCTGGAAGAGTAGTAGAAGTAACCTGCACCAAGAGCAACAGCAGAAGCGGCAAGAAAGAAAGGACGTCTAGGGCCAGATGTAGCAGCTTTTAAGAAATCCATGATAGAAACGATCAGTGCATTGCATCTGACAATACTTAGCCCTTATGTGTCTCATACCATACCGCACTAGAACATCAGTGACGCAATATTGACGCAGGTATAGCCATTATTTCTCCACTTCCCCACCGCACAAAAGACTCACCACCCCACACCAGATCGATTTATTGTAGGTCCATGTTTACGTGTTATCCAGCTGCGAGCTTTCCAGTTCGACGTCTTGCGCAACCGCTTGAGTCTGCCGCGCCTGGCAGAAGGAAGGTCATAGGGGCGTAGCTGTTTGAGAAAGGGGAAATGAAGAACCCCAGGCTCGGGCGAGACCGAGATGGGATGTGGCTAGAACTCAGAAGCTAGCACGCGACAGCAGAAATGACTCATGCCTCTTCTCTTCTTTCTTGAAGGCTTCTGTCATTATAAGCACCTGTTGCTGAGGAGTCCAGCTGAACATCGTAGATCAAAAGAAAGCGAGTTCAGCATATTCTGATCATATCACAGACGAATGAAGAATAGATAAAGCTTGAAGACATCCACCAGCAAAAACACCACCTCTTGTCAAATATCATTGGCCGCTAATCTCTAATTGGAGGAGTCAATCGATCATATACTAACCCCATTGACCGATGGCTTCATCGCTGCCGAGAGATTTTATCAGATATCAAGGGTTCGCGAGCGCTCGATACTTTGCCTTTTTTCTCACAGGACAGTGTCTTGATTCGGAATATTTGTACTTTTCAAGACAGCCACCTCACCGAGGTCTGTAGTGTCTCCCAGAGACATGTCCCGAAATCACCGGTGCCGCATTGCCAAGCTTTAATCGAGCAGATGACGCTTTCTTGTTACCCTTTGCTGGATCATTTGCCTACACGGTCTCTTTCTTAGGCCCTCTTGAGCCTGTCTCATTACCCGCCTCTTAGATGCTGCCGAGAACCATTCGCGTATATAGACAAGTACTCTTCATTCAACGGGGTTTCTGGCATGGTAGCGGCATGGTAGCCAAGATACTTCAATTGCTAATTGACGAACTTCAAGTTAGATGGCCTACCACACCGAACTCCATCGCGAAATCGGTCGGAACCTTGCCATCCAGTACCTATCTTTCATCACCCCGTCGGAAATGTTGGATTTGGTGAAAAGGTCTTTCCTCTTTTCCTGGCTCAGTTTTCGCATGGACAAGGCATAAATAGCGGATTCTGTCCTTTGAACCAGTGGTCTTCAAAGCTTTCACGCTCAGATGCTCTCTGCATTAATCTTCCTTTTGCTCTCCTCGACGGTTTCGTCGGCTCCGTTGCCTTCCAGTAATACAGCCAGCTTTGACTGGAACAAGATCAATTATGTGTATGCCTTCGGAGACTCCTATTCTTTCATTCCAGGTACATTCGGTGAATCGGGATTCAGGCAGGTCTTCAAGACGTTTCATAGGTATCCTAGCTAACGATCATGACTCTCCGAAAGCTTTATCGGAAATCATTACAGATTCAGCTTCACACCCAGACAACTGTACACTGACGAGATCATACCGAACAGGGTACAATCCTATCTTTTCCATCGGCAGCACTCTAGGCTAACTGGTCTTTCACATTCTAGTCAAGCTCAGGAGGGTCGAACTGGGTACGAATGCATGCCTTCTGATAGGGTCAAACCTCATGGTCTTGGGAACCTGATAGCTACAATATCTCACGGAGTGTTTCGTCGGCCTTCCAGCGGAGTGCCCAAGGCAAATATGGGGATTTGCTCATGGGGGATCAGACATTGATGGGGCTCTGTGAGCTCACGATCTTTCTGACGCCTATCATTCAGTTAATCTCGGATTAGATTACCCACCGCACACGACACTGGTTTGCAGATGTCGGATCAAGTTCGCCAGTGGTTAGAATATGGGTCCTATGTCCTGCCTAAGCCAGCAGGCCAGACTTTAACGACTTGGTGGGCTGGGATCAATGATTGCACTCATATGCTAAATAACGAAACAGTGAGTTGGTTAAGCTGATCGATACCTACATTCTCTGAAAGTCAAACTCCAGATTACCGACCATGACGCCTTCCTCGATAAAACCATGGAGTCTTACTTTCGGCTGGTGGTACGTTTCGCAATTCCTGAGTTAAGACATGATACCGACGTGACCTATCAGTCTGTTGCGGCTCGGAATGGTCTCAAAACTCATTTGTTCCTTACCGTTCCGCCTGTGGATCGATCTCAGTTCGCAGAAACCGTTCGTGGTGGACCCCAGGCTTACAAGGAGGCGATTAATCTCTTCAACGACAAACTCGTAGCTCGAGTGGCCAAATACACCAAGGATAACCCAGGTGAACTATGAGAGTTTCCCTTAATTCTACCTTGCCTCTGATTAGAGCATAGAACAAACAATCCTATCTTTCAACGCCGCTGCTTTCTTTACCAATATCCTCGACCATCCTCAGCAATTTGGCTTCAATGACACTAAAGAGTGAATAATAACTCTAACTTCACGGCGAAGATCACTCATCTCTTCCATAGCTTCTGTTCGGATTGCGAAGATCAAGAAGCATTCTTCTGGCATAGTATGTTGTTATCCTATCTTGAAACGACACATATTGACCCGTTCCATAACAGACGTTGAACACCCGACGGACCACGTTCACAGGCTTTTGGCAAAGGCGATAGAGGGGTATCTACAGAACCCGAGCTCTCAATGAATCGTTCCTCTTGAATTCACACCCCTCAAGTTTTCTTTGTAGAAGGCCGAGTCGCATAATTACATGTGACCATTAGGGCCAGATTCTTCTAACATCGAACCGCAATCAACACCTTCTTGAATCATATGACCGACTAAACGGCAAAAGCATATTCTTCAGTGAAAGCTCCCGGACCGCCTTGCGCACCGGGAAGTTAGCATAAATCTTCCGATGAATACATGTTTCTTTCCTCCCCGAGCCCCTTCATCGCTATGAATTGCATCCTTGCCATTCTATATCCCATTCTATGTACCCTACTCGCTTCTCTTGCCGTCAATGCCCGAAGGTTCTCATGGAACAACATTAAATATGTCTATGCATTCGGCGACTCATATTCATTTGTGCAGGGGACAAAGGGTCATGCCAACTTTAGGTATGAAAACACCAGACCCTCCCATACTCTGCGGCAGCTAATAGAAACTTCACATCTTGTATGTAGCTTCATCGGCGACAATCTGAGCCCGGAATTTACGCCACAAGACCTTCTCACGAATCAAATTATACCCAGAAATGTAAGTAAATTTCTGACCAAGAAGAAGGAGGTTGCTGAATGGGGTAGACAAGCTCTGAGGGCTCAAATTGGGTAAGTTCGCTGAAGAAAGGGCTCGCCAAGGCGCAACTGCTTACGAGATAGTGTTGAGCTTGAATTCTTGACTGGATGCTTAGAAGGAAGTCCTTTGCGCTGCAAAAAGCAATTATGGGATTTTGCTTTCGCTGGGTCGGATATAGATGGTAACCTGTACGACAATCTTTACCTCCCGTGCTCTAGAATGATCTGAAGAGATTTATTCTGTCAGCCTTCCCTTACACCACGACTTCACAATTCCTCTTGTGGACCAAGTCGCTCAATGGGTCACATATGGATCTACTGTCATACCTCATCCTCAAGACCAAACTTTAACAACATGGTGGATCGGAATCAACGATACGGGTGACAGTAATCGAAATGCCAGCGTTTGTAACGTTCTGGGGCTGTTGTAGTAGATGGGGCTAAATTCTCCTCAGATAGCCAACTTTACAACCTTCTGGGAGACGGAAATGAGGTCCTATTTCAAAGCTGTTGTAAGTAAACCTAAGGCTCCACGCGAGTCTAGCTCGAATTTCTTCTTAAACAGGACCTAGCATCTTCTCATGGACTCAATACGCACCTCTTCCTCAATGTGCCCCCCGAAGAAAGATCTCCAGGATCTCTCGGAGATCCGGGACAGCTAAAGGACCACATTAATCTCTTTAACAGCGTCTTAGAGAACCACATAACCCAATTTGCCAACTCCCACCCAGGCAAGTGTTCACCCAAGCCCCTGTCTTTGCCTCAATACATTCAGGATGACGTCATTATCAACGCTACTGACGCGCCGTGCTGTGCATCGCAGACAACCTCCTCATGAGCTTTGATGCTCATACATGGTTTAATCAAGTCCTCGACAATCCTGCGGAGTTCGGCTTCAGCGACGTCACCGGGTATGACTGAAGGAGCATTCCGTTCCGAACCCTCTAGAACTCTCCCTGTGAAAAAACGAACTGACATATCGAATGCTTATCACAGATTCTGCACCTGTGCTGACCCAGCAGGCTATTTCTGGTATAGTAAGTCTGCTTCTTTGACGCCTCGTTGCCCCATGACCCCAGCCGAGATGCACACGCTTATAATACCTTCGCGGCGCGCGCTTGATGAACTGATATTAGATACTGGCCATCCAACGCAACGTGTACACCAGCTCTTAGCTGAAGCAGTCAAAGACCAGCTACTCAGTGTTGGAGATTAGGCACGACTAGTGAAGGCATAAATGTATCGATCTTGTTGACATACGTTCCAAATTTCTCCTTGAAGAAGTAAAGCCCTGGGTGTTATTGACAGCTCCTTCCTTCACCGTATTTAGAAAGTACGCTAGGGTGAGTATATACAGGCGGAAGTAAGGATAGGGTGTCTAAAGCACCATAATTAAGAAACAACCACAACTCTCTACTGAGCAAAAGGCAAAAAGACTCCATCCCCTGAACAGACGGGGTAGGTGGTGTTGGTTTTGACACAATCGTGAACGAGCATAAGAGTCAAACGCTCCCAAAAACCAAAGGCGAATCACACGAGAAGAAAAGCTGAAAAACATAAGGAGGACAAGGAGAAGAATACGGGATGGGAGTTTAAAGTATGTACCACGAATAAAATAAAAACGCCTGGCTATCAGAAGAAGAGATATGTCGTGACGAACACCCCAAGGGCGATAATGACGACGACCTGCAGAGGAACACCATCCTGGTGATAATGATGATCATCAGCAACGGTCTGTATGTCAGTGTCGGCGTTACTTCCGGCATCAGAGATTGTCCGGTTCCGCCTGCTGCGAAGCTCGGATGTCGGAGCAATAGACATGTTTGCCATGTCATTACGCAGCCTCTCAATCTCAGCCTGTGCCTCCTTGTACTTGCTGAGGAGCTCCTCATTCAATGGGTTCTCAACGTAAACAGTTTCAATGGTCGAGGGGGGAGGCGGGGCATGAGCAAGTGGAGGTAGGGGTGTGGGTTGCACATGTTCTTCGCGGATCGGCTGGGGGAATGACCGGGGAGATGGGGATCGAATGGGAGCGTCAAAGATGGGGACTTCCCGAGACTGTGTTTGAGCTTGTGGTGGGACAAACGGGACTTCGTGGCTTTCGTCAGCGTATTCGTTCGAGTAGTCCTGCGAGTAGTGTTCCTCAACATGTCGTGGAGCAGGTGGCGGAGAGGGTGCCCGGATTGGCTGGGGTTGAGGTTCATGTACAACGATGGGAACAGGGGGGACTGGTGGCGCAGTAAACTCGGGGATTCCGGGATGCGTATGACCATTGGTGGTGCCGGAGCTGTGCGTCTTCACGGTCTCGTATGCTTGATGCTGAAGGGGAATAAGAAAAGGTTCGGGAGAATGAAAACGACAACATACGAATTCAGAGGGTCCTACAGGCTCAGGTCCTACAGGTTCATTTCGGATGGTCGCGGTTTCATCCTCTTCCTCTAGCGGGCCCTCCTCTGCGGGCAGATACAGCACCCTTAGCTTCTGCTGATGAACAACACCCTCATCATTCATGTCGGGGCCTAACCACTAAAGGAGAAGTTACAATTGAGAAAGGAGGAACAAAAAATATCACTTTGCCGCTCACGAGATCATGTAAAGCCATCGTCTCTTTCTCAGGTGTAATAAGTGTGCTCTGCACAAGGAACTTGTCCTTGCATTTCGAGTTTAGCGGAGGTTCCTCCTTAAGGGGTTGCAGCATAACTAGGGAAAAATTGTGTGAATACTCTTGAGGACCACGTAGCCGCAGCACGCATACCAGAGACATCGACGCTCTCGCCTGGTTCAACTCGCCCGGAGTTTGGTCGCACGCAGTACAGCTGGCAAGAGACACATTCAGAGTGCATACACAGAGGCTTTTACGAGGCAAAGCTCACCTTTGGGGCGGTAGTTTTGACCTTGAAAGCGACGGGCACTGGATTTTGGTTTGAAATGGTCAGCGAACGTTTGACGACCTGCGTCAGCGGTCCTGTGCAAGCAATGAGCCCAAGCAACACGTTCAAGGACACTCGAACATACGTCTGAAGCCCAAATTACGATTTGGAGTGAGAACTACAGACATTCTGTTGGAAGAACGAGGGAGAGAGTTGGGAGGGAGATTGGTGTGTCGAGAGTTGGGTGTGCTGGCCACGTGGTCTGGTCTATTCAATTCCCCGAACAAGGTCACCACTGACCCACCGTGGGAACCAAACGCGACCGTCTTCACTGGGTGTTCACCGGAGGCCTTCATGGTTATCGTCGAGATGCGCAAGCTAAGTATCGTTCAGGTGTCCTTCACGCCCTCGCTCAAGCCTGTATATGTATCTCAGAAGAGCCTGTATTGCCTCGTGGGATGTGCGTGTCTATGTGTTACTATATACATTAAACGAGTGTATCAAACCAACGTGAGGTGTGCGTGATGAGCAAAAATATGCAAAAAGAGATCTGAAAACGAGATCATGTAGATCGTGAACGAAAGTCAATAGCACGTCAGAGAAATTTAAAGAAAAGAAGACGAAATATGTAATATATATTCCAACCATGGTATCATCATTAGGGATTCTCTCAAAAGTCCAGAAATTTCAAGTAAATTTACTCAGTTTTGCTGAGTGCCTGCAACTGCACATATTCGTAATAGTCGCCACGTTTCGCCAAGAGCTGATCGTGTGTTCCGGACTCGCTAACACGGCCTTCCTTAATGAAGTAACTGCCGAAGGATGATGAGCTCAACACGTTCCCTTGAGGTGAAGCAAAAAAAAGGAGACATACATTCGGTCAGCGTTTTGAATCGTTGACAGCCTGTGTGCAATGGCAATCGTTGTCCTGCCCTTCGCGGCCTGATCCAACGCTGCCTGCACGACTTTCTCGGAGTTGGAGTCCAAAGCAGAGGTAGCCTAGGCAACAAGCATCAGTACCACATGTTTTTCAAACTGCCTGTGAAACCTACCTCATCGAGGAGCAGGACCTTGGGGTTACGAAGCAAGGCACGGGCAATAGCAATACGTTCTGAAGAAAAGAGGGACCGTCCGTTAGCATTGGCGTGGTCTTCATACATGTATCATCATCACTTACGCTTCTGCCCACCGGAAAGCTGTGACCCTTTACCACCGACCTCAGTCTCGAAGCCACTGGAATGACGTCGTTAGAGGGTTTATCAGGAGTATATGACTGTTTCGTCGACTTACTCGGGTAGCGATTTAATGAAATCTAAGATGTTGGCGTCACGGCAAGCATTCTCAATCTCTTCCTGAGTCACCTCATCGTGTGGTTTGACAGCGCCCAGGAGAATGTTGAATCGAATCGTGCCGGCGTAAAGGGTAGGTTCCTGAGACACCAAGGCGATTTGCTTGCGGTAGGACTGAATGTTGAACTCCGTGATCTTTTCACCATCGAGCTACAAAGGAAATCTGTGATAAGCCTCCACTTCCAATTCACAAATAGAATTATGACGTACAAGAACATCTCCGGCAAGAGGGTCGTAGAATCTCTCGATCAATTGAATACTGGGTACAGCCTCAGCCTCACGATCGACACAACATATAGAATGAATGGAACTTACACAGTACTCTTGCCGCATCCACTAGCACCAACCAAGGCAATATAAGTACCTGGCTCGACTTCGAGGGAGAGATCGCGCAAAACACGGACACCGGGCCTTGTGGGGTAGCGGAAATGAACGTTCTCGAACTTGACATGCCCCTGGACCTGCTTATCATTGAGGATCTTCCCTTCAGACGACTCGGCGTCGATCTCGGGAGTAGAATCGAGCAGCTTGATGATATCGGTAGCAGCTCCCTTGGCAGACGAAATATCGGGAACGAAGGAGAACACATTGCCAGCTTGGATAGCACCGAAGGTGGTACTCTGTGGACGAAATCAGCGCCATACACATAATACCACCGACTAATCAACTCACCATAAGACCAACGAAGAACTGGAAGGTGCTATACTCGAGATTCGCAACAAGGCGTGATCCGAACCAGAAGATCAAGGAAATGACGAAGAACACCTGGGCTTGAGAGAACGAATACAAGGCGTTGCTCCAGATGGCGTTGCGGTTAGAACGCTGCAAGGGAAGCTCCAAGCTCTCGCTGTACAACCTGAGACAGTCTTCCTCACGGGTGAGGGAAGCGACTGTACGGATGGCGCCAGCAGCTTCACAAGCGAGCTGAGCAGATTCCTCGTGAGCCTTCTTGTTACGTTGATCCTTAAGAACAACAACACGCTGAGAGGGAAATTCAATATTAAAGAACACTTATTTCGAGAAAGGAGTACTCACCAGACGGATATAACCGGTCGAGACCAAGAGAGGGGTGCAAGCCATTCCGACAAGGGCCAACTTCCAGACGAAAGCAAGACCAAGAATAGAACCAGAGATGACGGTGGCAATAGATTGAACGATACTAGGGTCAGTCATGTCAGTTATCAGGATAAATCATGTGGTGTATATCGGACGTACGCTCCAAGGGTGACACCAGCAAGACCGTTAATCTTCTGAGGGTTGTCGCTCAGGCTGGATGTCAGGGCACCAGTCTACAGAGACGTAAGTCAATAAAGAATATACCCAGCATGGGTAAGCCACTTACGCTGTTCTCATCCTTGTCAAAGAATTCGATGTCTTGACGAAGAATGGCACGGAACGAAAGCTTCCTGAGTCTGGCTGTAAGAGCAGCAGCAGTGGATGCGAAAGAGTAGTTCTGAAGAGAGATCGACATGGTGGAAATGATGGCGATGCAGAAGAACCTGTGTCAAGGGAAAGAAGTCAGCCAACTGATCCGTTAAGGCTGCCCAGGAAAGATCACATACCAGAGAGCGTTGCGATCACCGTCGAAGCGACGCACATGAGGATCAGGCTCGGAGAAGCCGGTAATACCCTTAGCGAATACGACACCGAATGCAGGGTAAACCATTCCAGTAACTGAAAGGTGATGTCAGTACAGGATAATTCACGCTCAGAAAAAGCCAACGTACTGCTAGCGGCGAGACCACCAATCAAATACTTGCGCCAGTGGTCCTTCATAATAATACCCATACGCATGAAGAGGTAAGCCAAGCTATAGCTAACCTTGGGCTCATTAGCCTCAGCGGCAGCGCGCTTCTGTTCAATGAGTTCGCTAGCCAGAGACCTGCTAGTGTTCCTGCGACCGAGAGGAACTTCCTCACGGATGGTCTTCTCGAGGTCTTCAGCGCTGTCACCGGATTCAACTGCGTCTTGCTCAGCGATCGTCTCTTTGGCCTCGCGAAGTTTTTGAGCCTGGACGAGAGCGGAGTAGGCACCATTGGCCGAAAGGAGTTCGTCGTGAGTACCACTCTCAAGGACGAGACCGTCGCCCATCACGTAGATGACATCAGCGTCCTTGATGGTTGAGAGACGGTGAGCAATGGTGATAGTGGTACGCCCTAGATAGAACTGTCAGAAATTATCCGAAACCGTTTCATAATATACTCACCAGCAGCAGCCTTATCGAGGGCATCCTGTACAATTCCTTCAGACTGGGTATCCAAAGCGCTAGTAGCCTCATCAAGAAGAAGAATCCTAGGGTCCGAGACGATAGCACGGGCAATCGCAACACGCTGCTTCTGGCCACCAGACAAAAGGAAACCACGTTCGCCAACCATGGTCTGATAACCGTCCGGTAACTTGCTGATAAAGCTATCGGCGTTGGCCTTGATACACGCTTCCTTGATTAGCGCCATCTTCTCCTCCTCCGATGCATGCT
>JANIEX010000517.1:0-28414 GCA_027627405.1 Leucocoprinus birnbaumii | reverse complement strand
TTTGGTACAGCGAGGGAGGAGGAGGAGGAGGAGGAGGAGGAGGATCAAGTGACGCCTGTTATGAGGATCATTGAGGAGTTGGGAAGTAGTCTCGAGTTCAGTGGTGGTAGTACGATCGGAGGGTCGGTCCCCGGTCCCCCAGAGACAGAGAGCAGCAGTACTGGTCCAACGGCCGGCACAGGTGGAGATTCAGCTACATTAGCAGAATCCGCGAACGTTAGGAGGAGAAAGTCGACATTCTTGAGGACAAACTCGAGTTCAAGCTCAACGTTCAGCCTCACTAGCGCGTGTCGTCACATCATCGGCTATTCCGGCTGCTGTAACCGGGACAACTACTACAACTTCAGCAGCTGGGCATTACTCTCCGGCACATTCGGAGCTGATGAGGATCCACAAGAGACACTCTCGATCACAGTCAGCGTCTTCTTCTCCGACACGCGATCGTCATGGGCGCCATCACCAGCATGAGGTTCATGAACGTCCAGAGACGGAGAGGTTGAAGAGAAGGACAAGGGTGTTGAGTGGTGCTGTTGGAGCACTTGTACTCGCTGTTGCTGGATGGAGGATTTTTGGTGGTGTTGCTGGACCGCTTGTTGGCGTTGATGGGGAAGGTGCTGACGGAGATTGAGTAAATGCCGAGGTGATGGTGGTGATTTTGCAGATGTGGGCGCAGATGTGGGTGGCTGTTTGTTTTTTGGGAAGTCGAGGCGAGCTGTTTCAGGATATGAGTTTGTGTGGGCTGTTAGAGACGGTTTGATTCATCAAAGGGATATACTTCTATCCTGCCTTCTTGACTCCCTTTGGTATGTGCATAATGTTGTTTTGTTTTTCATTTCCGCTCGACACTTTGTTTCGAATCTTGTTTTTCTTTGTCCTTCCGTGATACCATCAATCGCCACCCACATCATTCACCCCTTTTTTTCTTCTCATACAATGTTTCTTATGTCTTTGACGCCTCTACGATCATGACGATGACTGGTCCCGAGTTTTCTGCCACTCCTTTCATCAGCCCTCCCTCGCGACCTTGGTGTTCCCTCGCATATTCTGCTTTCTTTCCTTCATCCATCATTATTATCATTGTGCGGCTTTTTTTCTTGTTGACCAGTTATCATTATGATGATTCAATGCTGGGAGTTTCATCACGATTACAGTTGCTCTGTACCCTAGGGATTTTCGCTTGTAGTTGTTTTTTGTCGTCTGACTGGTTATGTATGATAGATGTGGCGTTATCGTTTGATTAACATAGAGAACTTGATGATGTTCTGAGTTAGAACTCAGCGAGGCCTATCCCGTCTGCGACGGTTTCGGAACAAGGGCGTTTGATGAGCATTGAACTTGCGTAAGCTACTTGTTTGTTCTTGCACTAGGACTCCTTGCTGGAAATCACGGCTAACTTCTTGATGAGGCCTTCGCCTTGTGGGACCGGAAGGTCAATTGCCGTTCATGGCAAACAGAAATTCGTTCTCGGGAACCGAGTTTTGAGAACTTCCTCCGATGGAGTGGGTATCAACAAATGACCGGAGACCTTCCGCTATAACCAGAAATGACGATATCAAGTTGTATCCGGAAAGTCTTTTGTCACCCGGCTAATCATCCTCGTTGATCGGCTAGGCGTTCCGTAATCAGTTGATCCACAGTTTTTGCTCCTATTCTGGCTCTGCCGTTGAACACTTTGTATCTCCCCCGCCTCGGCGAGAACGCCAAAAGGAGTTTCACTGCCTGGATCAAACAACTTCCTGGTGTCAAGAAGGCATGTGGAACCCTATCATGATATCAATTCCATAATTCTGCCAGCACTAGACAGAAGAGGCACTGTCTACGGTGTTCAAGACTTATTACAAAACTGAAGAAGATCAGAAGCATCTTTGTCGGCGTGACAATCCTCGTTGCTTCGGCGACTATGATTGAATAGTCGATGGTCCCCGAGCTGCTTTGTTGACACAACTCGTACAAAAAGCCGATAGTTTGTTGTCAGTTTCACGCCGCCTTCCATCCGCTATTCACATCGGGACTGAATTCTAGTATGTTTTCTCTTTATCCGGGTCTCTTATTGCGTTGTAACATTTCAAACCCAAGGAGAGCTCCCAAGTTATTGATATACCCCAAGAAAACGTGAAGCCCATGTCGTCCAACCACCACCTTCTGTCACAGTGAGTATCTTATATCCCCTGGTAGTACTGGCTTCCGTTGATCACCCTTAGGCGCGAAGCTCATAGACTTCCTTACGAGCTGACGCAGCTTATTATTTGGCTAGCCGTTTCAAGTTCCGATGACTATGTCCCCTCCCATTTTCATCTTCGATACATCACACTTTCGGCAGTCCGCCAGGTCTGCCGAGATTGGAACAGCATCGCGCTCGCCATGACCCGACTCTGGGGACGAGTCGCGGTTGATGTGACGACTAGCTTGTCTCGATACCCGCCAGTTGATATCGTCGATCTCTGGATGCAGAGAACACAAGCATCCCAACCCATCGAAATTCTGATCGCAATGCCGACCGACGAAGATCTCACTCGCACAATTAGGGTCCGGGAAATGTGGGAATTTT
This sequence comes from Leucocoprinus birnbaumii, assembly GCA_027627405.1. Taxonomy (NCBI): domain Eukaryota; kingdom Fungi; phylum Basidiomycota; class Agaricomycetes; order Agaricales; family Agaricaceae; genus Leucocoprinus; species Leucocoprinus birnbaumii. Next base: position 25,866 of record JANIEX010000517.1, on the reverse strand, counting down.
TGTACCGATACTCGGGTCAATGGGGCGAGCTTTGGTATTTCAGTGAATCTGGACTTGGAGGATTTCCCCAGGATCTATCACGATCACATAACCTCAAGAAACTCTCTATAGATGCAGGTCTCTTAGACGAGGAGGCAATCGACCAGGTCGGGCCTTCGTTCGTCGGTTTCCGGGGTTCTATTCGGGAACTTGACCTGGAAATTGCGACATATGATTGGATTTTTCATTGGGGAGAGAGCAAGGTTGCGGCACTGAACAGCTTGGAACGGGTGAGATTGCAGTACGAGGGTTGGACGCAGGGGATATTGAACATCTTCTCCGAAGCTGCGACTAGTCTTGTTTCGGCACAGATCAACGCCGACGGCCAATGGTCGATATCCCCGGAGTATCATGACTTCGATAGCGACGTTCAATCTATTTCGCTCACCGCCCTTCGCTATCTTGAACTCAGGATATCCGACGCCAACCTAGATCTCTTCAACTTTCTGGAGATGAGGGTTCTCGAGGCTCTTGATGTGTCCGTCAATTGGAACGGACTTCCGGATGAATCGAGAGACATCCTTCCCCTTCTCAGCTGCATCGAGCCGGGCAGAACAGACGTGCTCAAGTATTGCACAATGCAGTTTGATGTACTGCCTTCCAGTTGGGCAACGCTCGTTTTTCGTAGTCCTACGCTTTCGCGTTTATCAACATACAGGATCCATAACGTGGAAGTCGTGGGTAATACGAAAGAGATCATCGCCAGTGCCGCTCCACACAACATCCTGGGCCGTATTTCTCTCTCCCCGGAGGCCCAACCCGGTTATTTCACCATTGGATGGGCCAGTACTCCATGACCTATGTGTCTATTGCCTTCGCGGTGTCCGCGGATATTAGTCCACACGGGACCAGTGCGTAGTATGAGATGCCCATACTATGGCATAGCGCCCATAGATTTCCAATTCTTCATTAATTCTGTTACTACTATATTTCCAAACTGTCACTACCGACTTATGTCTACAGTAATCAGCGCCAAGGTCGGGAGGGACCCACGAAAGTAAAGAAAGAACGGCGAGTCAACGATTTGAGTGAATGTTCGCGATTCAATCGTCCTAGCTATCGGTGTCCAAACTATTGCTCAGGGTGATTACAAGTCCAGCATCCCTCATCTCGCGAAGAATTTGCCGGCATGCAGCCACCTCTGACTCCTCTGCTAACGAGGGCTCACCGTCGCTCGTCCACCATGATTTTGGATCAATAATCGTGATCTTGCTGAGACTTCTCTCCTCCCCTGCCATAGCAGCGGACTCGTTCCACAGCACCTGGATCACCCTTACGGCCTGAATCCCATTATTTACCACCATCTCAAGCGCCTCTAAGTCTGTGCAAACCCCCTTCAGCAAGATGGCCTCTAGGACGGGCATAATATTCGTATGGGGTCCCTTCGGAAGCTCGAGGACCCTTAGCCGCGGTAACAACGTGAGGATATTCACAACCTCTGTTGAATTGACCGTCGAGCTAAATCCTGAGCCAGGTGCGACTGTGCGTGCAAAGCGTAGCTGCTGTATGTTGGGAGATCGGTGAAAGAAAGACTTGAGGGCTGAGCAAACTTCGTTGAATGCAAGTCCATCAGGCGACTTCAACTCGAGAGAGATCAGTGATGGGAGTGAGAGGAAGCCGAAGAAGCCAGCTTGGGTCTTCCATCCGGGATCTCTAAAGTGTATTGTGAGGTCTCGGAGCGACGGTAGGCTGATTCGAGGGAGGTCAGGGTCGGTGGTTGGCTCTAAGGAGATAGAACAACTCTCTAATGATGCCCCACAAGCAACAAAGATCGCATGAATCCATGAAATGGGAAAGTAAAAGCGTGCTCGAGAGGCTATTAGTCGCAGGACCTTCAGTCTCGCCCACGAGATGCCTAGACCTCGTACGAGCACAGGTGGCCCTAGGTCGATTGCAAACTCTTTTACGGGAGATCCCCGGAAGAGAGGCTCCACGTCAAGGAGCGAAGGCTGATGGAAATCGCTACAAATCACGGAGAAATTTGCAAGGCGTGGAAAGGGTATCGGTGGGACAAGGTTGAATAACCTCTCTAGAGCTTCATATGTCAGGTAGAGATGTACTCGCAGGAGACGATCTGAGTATGGTAAAACCAACTCATTCAATTCCGCGATCGAAAAGGTACTCTCCTCCCTATTCTCCATCGAAATAGGGTATGAACCCCCTTGGTCTTCCGCCCGACTCAGCCATTCCTGATATAAGTCCCGGTGTTGCCCCAGCCTCGTCGTCGTGAGCGTGAACTTCGTCCAAAGACCTGGGCTCGCCAGAATGATGGAACGAAGGGTATGACAAATATGGCAAAGAATGAGGTGTTGGCTATGGGAATTCGGGGGAATTTCGACCGATTCCGAGTCGTCTGCCAGACAATACTGTATAACTCCAAGCAGTATGTCATTGCTGAGGGATAAAAGGCCCTTCTCCTCGTGTCTTGTGACCTCTACGTCAGGTACAGTGGGCGATTCTGTCGAGGTCATGTCGTCCTTTTCGTCCTATACGACTGTTGACTCCGAGACGGTAGAGGTAGTAGTCGAGGTCGAAGAGGTAAGCTTATTTGAGCGCCAGATGCTGTCGACGAGCTCATATTATACTACAGACAGTGACTGGAATCGAGAGGCAAGAACCACTCCGATAACGCAAGGGTCGTGTTTTGGCTTATCGGCGAATCGCGGCCAGACTTCCAGAAAAGACAAGTGGCCTGGAAAGATAAACCACCAAATTGGCCCGACACGAAGAATCCAGCGGATCTAAACACCCTTATATTATCCTAGGCTTAATTTGCCACGTGGAGAATCGGCCAACAAACGCAACGATCGCATGAGAACACAAAAACGGATGTTGCGATTGGCAATTAGGCTCTCAGGCCAACAGCAGACGAAGGTCCAGCGATTCCCTGAATTTGACAAGTCTGATGCGGTTTTTCAAAATGATCATTTCGCGGGAATCTGATTCTAACAGCTCGCTCTGAGCCTTTTGACATTGCATACTGAACACTAGTCCCAGTTGAATAGTTAACCTAGGAGATCCTAATTATGCTCATTATACTTAATGACGTATAGTACCGACGGCTCGATTGCAAGATACACAGTGTGACCATCACGATACACGGCGCGAGGACGACACGTTTTGAGGGCTATCATAAACCGATAGGCCCTTCACTGTATCTGACATTGAAGCTAATACAACCGATCAATGTGAGTCGACACCATAGAGCCCAGCCCACAAAATCAAACGCACCTCGTTGGGTCGTACTTTCTATAAACTTGTCTAAGGAAATCATAGTCACCATAGGTGGCATAAACATTCTGAGCCGCATCACTCTCATTCATATCCAGCGGCGCCCCAGGTGCGGGGGGATTTCTAGATAAGGGATAAATATAGATCGGTTCATATTTGGTTCAAGAATTACTCACTGCCTCATTAGCCATTGCAGCCCTAGCTCCACCTTAGGCGGTATTTGTTCTTGGCCTGCAAGGAAAACGGTATGCCAGTGGGCAGATAAGTAGGGTGCTGCTGCGGCATCCAAAGCGTTACCCCCTCGAGACTTGGCGATCTCAATCTGATGGAGAGGGATCGGTGTTAGCGCGAATACCGTCGAGTTGAGGAGATGTGCAGTCTCTCGCACGAACTTCTGAAAGTCGTGATAAGCCTTCAATGTCTTATCTGGACTACCAGCAAACGATGTCCCCGAAAATCGTTCACCGCTCTCTCGATAATCTCCAGCTCCAAAGATGTTAGCGGCTTCGAAATAGCTCATAGGCCCCAGATACTGCGCCTGAGTAGGTACATCCAGAAGATCTCCAAATACCTCCCTCGGCAAGCTCGAGCCTTGATAGAAGTACGCCGCATTGTGACTGACAATCGGTCGACCGTCCCGCATGACGTAGCCGAGAATAAAAAGTGCCGCTTACTCCGAATAAGTAAAAGCGCTTGGCGTATCAAACTGAAGAATGGCTTAACCGGATGTCACTTACCTGCTTTAGGATCTTTATTCGTTTCCACGAACTTGTGTGCTGCTCGAATCAATGCTTCTGCGGAGGATTCGGGGTACTGGACCAAAAAAAGCAGATTTGTTAGACAGTGGCGTCGACAGTTTGAGCGCTGATTGAAGCTCTCAAGAAAGGATGATGGACGGACTGACAACGACAATTCCCCCATACCACCTCTTGTCCGTGTTTCTTCCAATGTGGACTGGCTCAACCTCGAAGCGCGTGACAATTCCGAATCGACTCCCTCCTCCTTTCAGAGCACGAAAGAGGTCAGAGTACCCGTTGGTTGCCGTAGCAGTGACTTGCTCGCCGTTGGTAAGCACAACGTCCATCTCAGTTATGGCGTCGGTTGACCAGCCATTCTCTGGAGCTAGATAGCTGATTCCACCTCCAAGCAGCAGCCCTGTGCCTATGTTTCTGGATACCAACATCAATGTAATTAGCCGAATGATGGGGCGGCAAAGCTCACCCTAGACGCCCACCCATTGCAGCTACTCCATACTGCTCCAGATAGTCCAGTGCATCTCCCCATCTAACTCCAGGCTGTATGGTGGCTCTGTTCCGTTCCCCATCATAGGTGATGTTCCTCATGTTTCCAAAGAAGATGAGTACTCCATCCTGAACGCTGTGATCCTATTAATCGGCGAGTTTGTGGCGGAGCCTGAGACAGAAAACACGCACTTATTCCAACCAGTCATCCCTGCATGACCGCCTGACATGACCGCGTACCGTACTTTATCGCGGTATATCGCCGCCATGGCCACCTGTACGTGAAGCGAGCTCTGAGGAGCAACCACGCACGCCGGTCTGTGAACAGCATTGAACAGACTAGCGGGATTGTGGATGGCTCTGATGTACGCCGTCTCACCGAACTCTTGCACCACCTCTGGTCCGAGCTCCTCACGAAGTCGAGTACACGTCTCCGCTACTACAGCAGGGGAACATGTTCTAGTGCTTTCTGCCGAGAGATTCCACTGCTCGAGGGCGAGAACGTCGAGGACCAAGAGCCTACAACAGAGTAGCATGGCTACTAGCGCCCAAATGAAAAACACGCCTGTTCGGATATGGATCGGCATGGGACGTAAGGAGAGTGTTTGGGGGAGACACCCACCTCTCGGTTGAAGGGCTTCTTATATATTTATGGACATTCCACAATCGCCACACACGCTATAACGAGGGGTGGAGGCGAGCGAAAAACCGGAATTGTCAGTTCAAAATGATCGGTGAGACTAAATCTGGTCGGTGATGATGATCTCCGTTGGCGCTTAACGTTTTTGTTCGCATTTCATTGTTGGCGTTTCATTCAATTGAGTCGGCCGTATGTGCAATTAGAGTGTTTCCATGTTTTCTTTCCCTGATGAAGTCATGTGCATCATTTCATTCATTCATTCGTTCATGTGTGAGCGCAACAGAAACCGACCTTTAGTTCCTCATATACAAATGGACATTTACCATGATGAGCGAATCGTAACACCATCACTTACTGTTTAGTGTTTAGTTTGAGGGCTCGTGTAACAGCAAGCACTCGGAGGTAAAGATCGAAAATGAAGCAACGAGGATGATTGAGATGACCCCAACAGGAACGGGAACCCGAGTCCATTTGAACCCCTGAAGAAGTTGACTACGAAGCACAAGCCAATAGTGCTATGGACGCAAGGAAATCACGCACATACCGATACGTGTAGTCCCGGAGAAACTGCCACCGCCAATTCACACTAACAGCCACCGTCAAGATTCTCTAGAGCATGGAAAGAACAACAATGAAGATCTGAAAACTCAGAGCGAACCAGACATTTATGATCCGGCTCAAAAGGATATAGTGAGGAGGGCCACTGGAAAAGTACGGGTTCTATTGCCTAGAAATGAAGAGAAAAGGTCAAGGTTTAGTCATCCATCTAGATGGACAGAGAAGCACTCGTACGAGTTGTTGCATGTGTCAACACCGACGGAGCTTCGAATGAACTTCTTGTTCTCGCCCTCATGTATGCGCTTTTTAATTATGGCTATCATTCAGGAAGTCGATTCCCGACATCGTGGCTCCCGCCCTGATAAAAGACGCATCACTCCACTCACCGCCCTTGGCTTCATATGTGAGTATATGAGCCTTAATCGCTGTAGACTGGGGTAAACATATTGAGCGGATGCGGTCAGAACAGAGAAGCTTGTCTATAGAAGCAAAGAAAATTGCGAATAAGCAACAAAAAAGAAAATTCTCGAGGGCGAGAACCGAGTAGCTTGAAATCTTACCACCAAAAGCATGTGTAGTTCAGCCCGCTTTCATTCCGTTCCCGCGCAATGGATCCGCATTCTCTCGGGAAACTGCAGCAGCAAGTTTCAACACACGGTCTCGCAATGAACTGTAATGTTACATACCAAACCACAACCCCGAAAAATCTCCGTTAACGTTACTAGACCATGAACGGAGTGTGGGCATCCAAAGTCGGACAGCAACAAATTCCGTTCTTTCACATAATGCTTGGAGTCATGGTGCTATACTTGCCTCAAGTGGTCGGCGTGCGTGTATCACCTCAACACTAAAAAGGCAATGCCGACAGAGCGCCCAACAGGGGGACGTCATCTCGCCAACTATCGTTGTAAGCTTAAGTCAATCGCGACATCGCAACAAGAGAGCCAAAAGGGGAGACAAGGGTCGAAATGAAAAGAAGAGCGCTCCTTTTAAAGTCACATCCACATAAGTCCCTCGACATCATGTAGTGTACTTGGTTTAAGCTTCTGTCGCCCTCGTGTGCCCCAAATGGATGTTGAACCGGAAGGTGGTGATATTTCGTACATCGACAATGCAACGCAAACTAGTTCCACGGTTACATCGGTAATAGCAAGGTGTGCAGGTGGCATGTACAAGCAACCTGGATGAGTGCCACAACCGCCACGGGCCGACGGCATTCTGACCTTCCTGGCACACGATAATTATCGATCAATACCAAGATGTTAAATGCTTGACGTCGTCTATTATTAAACTGTCACGAAATACTTTTACGAGAACGAAAAGGAAAAAATACACCGTAAGAGATCAGCAATAATCAAGGAAGCCTTGCAACTTTTGCGCTGTTCTGGGTGGGAATTTGAACGCCAGCAACCTATCCCCAAACGTCCTTACAATCCGAGCAACGCCTTCTTTCAGACCTGCAAAACAGAACCAAAGCCATCGCCACGAGGCAATGTTAGCACAACACGAAGATTTCATTTAATAGCAAAAGAACCCAGTTATCCCATTTAATTATGGGATAATAATAGCGAAGAGAAAAAAGAAGGGACTTACCATCAGCCATAACGCCCAAGACTTCTCCAGCTTTTTCCACTTCATATCTCAACCTCTCTCGTTCTTCCAGTTCTTTCGGCGTCAATGCCGTCTCTTCTTCATATGGCTTGTACATCGCATTCACCTCAACTTGGTATTCTTCAACTGCGGAAAGGAAGGAAAGGAATGCTTCGAGAATTCGTGGAATGTCTCTTTGTACGACCCCGTATCGATCTTCAGTAAACGATGCGCAAGTTAAACGTGAAATAACTATAGCGTTAAAGTTCAATAATAGTTAATAAAAACCCTCTGATGTAGAGTAACCGAAGTTAGTAAAAGCAAAGAGACCCACCTTCAACCACAACAACGTCCAGTTCTCGCAAAGGCAGACTCTTCTCCACGACCTTATTGATCCTCTCTTTCTTCCACCAAATAGACCACCTCTCGACATAGTCCACCACAGCAGGCGGCACATATTTTCGATAAACACCACAAACAAACTCCATGACTTTCAATTTAGTCGTTTCCATAGCGCCCTTTGCAATGACTACTCCCTTCTTAACCTCCTGCTTCGTCGCTTGAGGTACGGCTTTAATTTCTGCGGATCGGAAGATTTCAGGGAGTTCGACGGTATTAACGTTGGCGTTTACCGCTCGGGAAATCGGACCGTCTGACGCCAAGGCGTCTAATGTCGTTTCGATAGCATCCTCAGTCTCGGCTTTGAATATTCTCTTTCGAAGGACAGGGATTGTGCTCGACGTAATGGAATTGAGAGATACGGATGGGGTTGGTGCGGGGGCGGGAGTAGGTGGGGGTACGGGGTTACCGCGGCGGAGGAATAGTTGATAGTCGTTTCCTAACAAAAGAAGACTTTCGCGGATGAAACGAGACCACAAGGTTGGGCTAAACTTCTGGTCGGCGAAGAGAGCACTACGCTGAGCGACAGCGGCCGCGACTTTGTCTTCTGAGAGTGTACATAACTCAGAATATGCGAAGTACTTGAATGTAGTATCTTTAGAGGAGACACCGGAGACCAGGATTAGGTTAGGGTCAGCGGTGTGGCCCGCCACACAGACTTGCTGGAAAACACAGTCATGTGAGTAGAGAAACGGTGAAGACATGTTTGTTGCGTACCGTTGAGACATTGACGTCGAATAACGTATCAGCTGTGTCCCAAATAAAGAACGAAATGAAACCGAGGTGTAGCGCTCGACGGATGAGGTCAATGCGCCGAAGAGGAAGTAGGATTGTCCATGACCCGCGAAGGAAGTGGGCAGTAAATGGCCGTAGGAAGAGCGAAACGAATGGTATTTTGTAGAGAATGGGAAGGAACACTCGGGCCACAGCGAAGACTGATGCGGTGAGGGGAAGGACGAGGAGCGAAAGTACGCCTGACACAATGATAGACCGTACGACGTCGACCGGTGTAACATTAAGACTGATTTCCGTTTTCTATAGATTTTGTCAGAAGATTGTAGAGCGGTAGCTGGTGCTGATATTCACTTACCCGCACTGCAATCGCCCATTTGAATGCAAAACGATCGAGCATGACGTTCCTAATTCCGTAACCAACGGCAATAGCGAGTTGAGATATCACGAGGAAGATAAGGCGACCGTTCAAGTAGTGAGGGTGTTTTCTAGCAATAGGTTATTAATCGAGGAGTCTAGGTCGAGCATGAGCCTGACGCACTTTGATTTGACGAAAAGTCGTAATTTGGGGTCAACAGGTTCTATAGCGTAGGAGATGATTGTGTGTACAATGACGAGCGAAAATGCTGAGATGATGTATACAAGGAAGACACGTCGTGTGGTGGGTTTAGCCCAAGCAGCCGAGAGTGAGTGTGCCGGAGAAGCTGCTGTAGTCCGCATTGCTAGTCAACAAAGTCACAATTCAGTTCAGACACTACATATATCGAGCATGATTAGCGCACCTGACAGCAAGAGCTTTCGTAGTACAATTACAGGCAAGCCCATTGAAGCCCAGACAACCAACGATGCTAGGACCGTCAGAGGTCGAAACGGTGCCATAAGGAAGTTGAAAAAGCCAGCCGAGCTGGGATTTTGCTGCCATATAGTGGTTATTGTGACAGCAGCCCACGTCAACAGACCAGATTGCAGAAATATATTTTTCGCAAGTCGATGTCGTAGTTCTGCCTTGACTAGTGGTTCGTAAGACTCTGTCGGTGGGGGGATTGTCGGAGTAGACTTTATGGCGAGGGTACTGGGTATTGCCCTGATGGGTATCGTACGGGCTGCTGAGGACGATTCAGCTGCCGCCGATGTCGTTGTCGACATTGTGTAGTTCAGGGAGGAATGAAGAAGGAGCTGTTCAACTCGTCACGGTCATCGCGTTCATCCTGGTCACGCGCAGCTGATGTAATTGATATGATGGTCATCACACCGCCAAGCGCTAATAAGGCGCCTAATCCTTGTGCTCACGTCCTGCTTGCCTGCTCTAGAATTCATGGAGCTCGCAAGCCCGTTGATCATTACAGTGGTCATCTATGCAACACGCTACTCTTGTGTATGATGCGGCAAACGTGGTTCAGCGTTGGCCACGACAAATCACTTAGACTTGGAAGAAGTTTCACCTCGAAGAACTTCTCAACCGTACTTCACCAGCACTCTTCTCCCCCAAATGCACTCACGGAAGCTGCAATTCTAGTATTTATGGATATGGATCTCAAGAACGGTACACGCCAAGACCCAAGCCCCTATCAATAGTCCATCGAAATCGAAATTTAGAAGTACGCCGAGCAGTTTAATTTGATATGAACACTCAGTGATTGTATACAATTTATTTTTCCGCGAAAAAAAACCTGGCAGGCATCACGGCAACAGCCACTCTTGTTGAGAATCGTCCCGGGCCCCCTCTCTGTACTCGTACGACTAACTCCAACTCGATTTCACATGCCACCCTCTCCATTTTCCTCGGATCCCGTTGAAGCAACCCAAGGATCTTGGGGATGATGCCTATACAGCCAGCGAGAAAACTCACTTGACGCCGCAATTCGCCCACGGAGCTCGAGATAGACCCAAGTCTCTCTTCCCCAAGGGTCTACTTTGTCGTCACTGAGAAACCTTCTCAGGTCAAATAAGGAGAGCCGTTTGATCAAATTCAAGTGGTTCGAGGCACAATGGAGAGAGCAGTGGAAGAGAAAAGCATTGAATGCCAGAAAAAACGGGTTGCCTCATCGCAGGTATCTGATGATCCCATGAGAAAACCGCATCTGGTTTACAATGGTGGAGTGAATCTCAGAAGGACATAGAACCATAAACAAAGGAACACCTCACCTGCTGCAAGTGGTCTACTAAGCCACTCAAGCGCTTGAATCACTGTATCATAATGAATATCACCATCTCTCAAGCACATGCCACCGGAGGACCAGGAGTTAGTCAAATAGTTCAAAAAGGGTTCCCCGGTTATTCTGAGCACACGAAACCTAGGCAACGGAATGAAGCCCCCGATGGATGGAAACGAGCGCTTGAATCAACCCTAGGACACGAGAGTGTTCATCCGTTTTAAGAGGAGTGGTTTCTAAGACCAAATTTCAGGTAAGAATAGTACCATAGTATCCGCCGCGGAAATATCGATAGTGAGGCACTTTATTCGTGAAAAAAAAAACGTGGGCTTATTACGAGCCACTTTGCCAGCTCACACCTTGCAGGTTAATCATCGCCATATACAACTCAAAGAATAACTGACATAATATAAATAGAGATAGTCCATTTCGCGGTCTGAAAGGTGGAGAAGGCACAGCCGCACAGGAACAGCGAGCGGCCGGCTGAAGTTCTGACTTAGCGCCCGTGACTCCCGTCAAGGTGATCAAGGTGATCAGGCGGCATTCCCACCGCTAGTCACTCCGAAATGAAGTTCAATGCATCAACGCTCACTTTCATGCTACCACAGGTTCATTTCTCATCTCACGTTTGCGAATCTATCCCCTGCTGGTGAACGCTTTCGCATTGCCAACCGTTATCTCAATCTAGCTCTACCGGAGGAACGATAGGAACGCGCCGAAAACTCTCTATCCACGAGCATTTGAAATTTGGACGATGGAGCCGTCCCGGTGTGGCGGGATTCCTCTGCCGCTCATTGAAATATGCGTGGTGGATCCTCTACCTTTTTCGCGACAAATGTGTTATGAGCTTCTTGTAACGGCCTAAGATCGCTCGAGAATCGAGCCGGGGATATTCGACGCGCTACGATGCTGATTACGGTACCCCATATCCACGTACAGTGCGATACCTGCTGTTCACCGTCTTTGCGACCTCATCCTCACTCATTCATAATCGCAAACCACACTTATGCTGGCATGTGAACAAAACACCTTTCGTCACGACCTTGTCCTCCCTCTTCCTTCTCCTAGCCTATCCCGCTCTTTCAACTTGTCTGTCCTCACACTTCCAGCAGCTCCTTCACATCATCTGCGGTTTATGATGCAATTACTCAATTATCTTGACTTCAAGAGCTCACATCCACCTGCCCCTCGCTTATCGACATTACAGATTCCGTACATCTCAAGGGATGCTAAGCGGTAGACTTGCGAAACTACGCCACCCCTCTTTCGAATGTGCGTATTATCTCCTTCACCTCCCTCAACTACTCGACATCAACTTCCTGCGCGTCCCCCCAGCCGACCACTTTACAACGACAAAGATTTTATCAATCTAACCTTTGTATATCCTCTGTCGCATCGGCCGCTTCGCTGGCGCGTCAAATCATATTACTTCACGGGTCGACGACCATAAGGTCCACGTCAAAGGATGCGTTGTCGGTGCGCTCTAAAGTGGTATAGGTAGACCAAAGCACGTGTATGTGGACACTCGGTATTGATCTACAAACAGAAGAAACACACTCATCATCCTGACAAAGAAGATTGCTGAGAGTTCCAGGGAGAGTATTATGCCATATGGTCCATTCATTCTGAGAGGAGGCTAGGTCAAAAGGAGAGTGGGGAAGATGCCAGGTTCGAGGAACAGTTGGTGTCGATCAACAGGAAGTGGGACGTTCTCCACAAATTCGGATTTGGCCGTGACAGAGGGTGTGGGAGGAGGGAAACGTGAAGGAGAAGGAAAGGAAGGAATGCGCAAGGGAGTGTTGATTCAGATTCGAAGCTGTGTACTGGGAAATGGCGGGGGAGGGGACTAATGAATGGGGTACCAGGTGGTTCTACAGTAGACGAGGCGTATGTCGATTGGACTTTGCCGTGGGCAGACACGCTGTTAGATGTGTTTTTAGTGACGTTATAACTCGATGACTGATATTACCGAATGATGAACGGAACAGCTTCTTGATTGTTCGATTGTGTATTACTCGATAAGGTCTTGTTGACACAAATCAGCAATACATCCTATTCACAGACCTTGACGGACCCTTGCTGAAACACAGACCGGTTCGCGATTGAGGAAATCAGAGGGAAATACGTAGTGCATGATGAGTGTGTGTGCATTGACTTCGTCGGGAGGAGACGTACTAGTATTCAGAAAGGCACGCGAAGATTCGAGAGACGTAAAACGAGCCCTGATCTAATTCCACGAAGCTGGCAAGCTCCGGCCCTGAGAATTCACCGTCAGGTAGAGGATAAATAAGGCGAGAATGATGTTTGAATTTTGAAACCCAAAACTGAGTCCTTGGAGCGGGGATATCGCTCGAAAACCCGGCACAAGGAGATATCCGGTTGGTATCTCGACCGCAGGATTCAAGTTGCTGTTCAGATTCAGATCTGGTACTTGTCCACCTTTTCTAAGCGCCTCTGATAAGTTGCTGAGACTAGGCCGCTCTTCGCGCAGAGCCGATTTCATGTAATCAAGAATACTGATCTCGGAAGCATCTGCAAACCGGACAATCGGAGACATGGGAAACGACGACAACAAATGCACAGAAGATGAATAATATCTCTCCAACAATGAAACGTATGAGGGAATACGTGACAGTAGGCTCATGTAACTCTTCAACAGCATCTGTGAATATGCTGAGCCGAAATATGTGGATTTGTATACAACTTCTCTTTGGAATGGGTGCAGAAGTGATAGGTCATACTAGGCATACTATCTGGATTTCTGTGTTTTCGTGTGGGGAGTTGTAGATCCTCCTGATTGACTGGGAGTCCTGTCATATAGTGCCTTTTGTAGGGTTACTTTTTGCTGAAACTGTATTCTCATTCTGTAGATATCAGAGTATGGTTGGGTTATGGGAATCCGTAGTACAATTTGGACAAGTATGCTACTGTGTGCTATTATCCTGATTGACGCGGAGCTCGCTGCTCATTTACGACTCTATTGATCGCGAAAGAAGTCAACCCTACGTGATGCTCATCACCCATCCCAGGAGTGAAGATTTTATGCGCCTTTTCTATCACTTTACTTGACCTATTTGTTGACGCTATGCCTACAAGCCCGGGTTCGACAGTCCTCACAGCATATACCTGAGAGCAAAGGGATACCCTCTATCAGGATCTTCTTCTTGAATTGCTTCTCCTGGCCCTTTCAACCTGGGAGCCCCAGTTAAAACCAGTGAGGTGTAGTGCTCGGGGCTTGCAATCAAGTGCATAATTAAGATGCCAACATTAGTAGATAGTTGTACGATGAAAAGCTTGAAAAGGTAAAGAACTGCACCATGGGTTGTCTTGGAAGGGCAGAGCGGATTTGTGCTCAAGTGATGGGCCAATGTATTGATGACGATGTGGCCGTAAAGCAAGTGTTCTACTAGAGCAGAGAATCAAAGATGAACACTGAGCGCTGAAGCGTTTCGTAAAATAACAAATGAATTCATCATCTGTTGCTGTGACACCATCAACTTCGACTACCGCACCATTTATTACTCCTATCATTACAAGTGCTTCGTGCAATGACCACGGAGATCTGTTTCATGTTGGCCGGGGGTTACTTATATCAGCTCCCTCTTCTCTCTTGTTCAAGTCAACGACCCGGTATCATAACACAACTTAAGATGACCGACTATGCCCTTGGACAACTTGAGATTGTAGAAGGTCAGAGACAATTGTCAAGCAGCTATGTAGCAGGTACGACACCTTCTTCCGTTCAACTATCATAAACTTGCCATTGACTGTTGGCCTACCAAAGTATCAATTATTGCTGTGTTTTTTTACGATTCATTCCTGATTCTTGAACCAGAGGTGTGCTGTAGTGGTTATCTTGCATCAGGAGGTCTAACCTTTCTAAATAGATAAAATATATCTATAGGTGAGACTTGGCAACCTTATATCTTGGTTACTCGACTTCAGCATGAGCTATTTTGCTCAAGGTTTCCAGCAGGCGTCCTTGGAATGTGTGTTCGAAGATTTACATCCTTTCAAAACTTATTGGAATTTTCTACTTTATGTATGTCACCAATCTCACCTTGGCTCGAGTAGAAAGTAGCTAAACAGGGGCTGAAGATTGGACTTCCGTACGTAGGCCTTTCTCAGTCAAAGCTCTCCCGACCTTTCGTCGCCTTTATTCCCAGTGTCTCACGTGATGGAAAACAGAATTAGAAATAACAACAGCGTCTTCAACAGTGTGTTGGTTTCTCATCCAACCTTCTCTTGTGAAGTTCTCACAATCTCTAGATGTGGGTCTGCATTGCTTTTGGTCAATCCATAATGGTAAAAAATACTACAACCAAACTTCAGGTGCAAAGCTCTGATATGGGCAACACAGTGAGTGGATATTCAAAATTTTGTGGAAAGGCATCAGGTTGTAACACCTGAAGCCGATGTCTAGACCCATGAAAGTACTATACACAGTTGCTATACAGCTATTGTTGATAGTCCGACTCCGCGCTCTATACCAAGGGAACCACATTGGTATGAAACACGCATGTCCGGTTGCTTTCCAGATACTGACGTTAACTCACCAGTCATTCTTGCATTATACATCGCCTCTGGAGGTGCGCATATGATAGATAGAATACGCAAAGTGACTGAGAAATGTTTCTAGTTGAGACTTTGGTATGTATTCCATACAAATGGAGTCATCATCTGCAACGCCATTCCGTTATTTAGGCTGCAATTGAAGCATGTGTCTTATGTGTGTTCTTAATGTCTAATGTGGCTGGCTCTCCACCCCCGCCTTTCCCTTTTCTCTACATCAATGGATGTTTCGCCCCTGAAGGCATACCAGAGATCTACACAAGGATCGCAAATCACTTGTCTTTCCACCCTTAAGACGTGTCAATCTGTCAACACAATCAAACTGATGTGATGATGTGGTGATCCCCAAATACTAACAAAGCCTCTCCTGCCAAGCTGGACCAAACATGTAGGACAGTGATTAGACCCCATAATCGCCAAGACCATGTCATTTTGTCTACATGTACAAACATGCTGACGGCCTGGGGACCAAGCAGCTCCTAGCAAGTGGCACACGGGAAACACCCCGTTCTCGCCATGCCCATGTCCTTTCTTCGCTCTTATCCCCTCGCTCGCCCTCAGTCCTCCCTTGGATTTACTGTGTTGTGCTACTCAAGGTAGCCTTCAAGTCCCCAGCGCTCTAACAGTCCCTCTACTACTCTCTTACAATGGTTGTGCCGCTACGGATCAGCTCCGACCCATGTGGTTACTCCCGTCTCCGCGCAATTCACCTTACCCCTGTACAACTCAAGGAATCTGGATATTCATCATACCCATGTTGCCCAGAAAATGGAGAGCGAAATTGTCGCCTCCTTCTTGCTTGCTGCTCATCTCCATTGTAGGACCCGACGCTGGAGAATTCAATGTGAGTGTCATGTACGCTCGCTGCTGCCTCTGCCACTAGACATTGGGTTCCTAGGCATGTATTTCACGATGGCGAACCAATCGAACCGTGCATGCACTGTATGACAAAGGCTGAGATGGAAGGGGCCTTTCTGGACCCATCCATGCTCCGTCGTGAAGATCGACGCACTCGAACATCCTTAATTCTAGCTATCAGTCAATGTCCTCCACCGGTGCAGGACGCGATCAGAGACTCAGCGAGGCGTAAAGCGGAAAGAATGCGTACTGGAATATCGGCCACCAACAATCCTTCTGAGATTCCCAGTACGTTGTAATGTCACCGCTAAGACCAATTCTGGAGCTGATGCACAAAAAGCGACCAGTGCGATTGACTACCCGTATATGGAACCGCCTTCAGCAGAGACGATCAAAGCTAGTGAACGGCATTTCCTCTTACGGACTGGAAGCGCTGGAGTCAAAACAGGAACATGCTGCTCCTGTGCTCGGCGGACGTTGACCACGGACTTGTCGCATTACCGTCTCGCCAACATACCGAATCAACATCTACTGACTCCCACCCACCCTCACCCTGCGCATGTCCTTTTTGATGGCGTGCTTCTCCATCGCCCTGCCGTTAATGACGACAACACGGGCTGGATGTGCTCTGAATGTGTTCGTTACTTGAAACGCAACAAACGACCACCGCTCTCCCTCGCCAATCACATCTTCCTAGGAGATGTCCCCTTCGAACTTCGCCTGCTGTCTCTGGCAGAGAAAATCCTTATCCCGAAATATTATCCCGCTGCATACGTGATCAAGCTGTACCCGCGGGACCCTCGTGCGAGATCCTGGGACCATCGTTTATTCACCAACGGCCTTAAAGGCAACGTTGCCTCATATCCTCTAAGCCCGGAAGACATTGCAGAATACGTGGCCCCTTCTATTCTCCCACCTTCCGCTCACATCCTCAGCTCTACCATTTGCGTCACCTTTGTGGGCCCGAACGGGAAGCCAGAGCGGTTCTTCCCTGATACAGTGTATGTGCGCAGGGGCCGTGTCCGTGATGCTTTACTCTGGTTGAAAGACAACAACCCTTTATATCAAGACATCACGATTTCAGAAGAGAACCTTTCCATGCTTCCTGAGAATGGTGTGCCAGACGATATACGATACGGTGCTCGAATATCGAACGACGAGACATTACTCGGCGAAGAGCAGGATAATTATGTTCTGGAACATCTTGAACCAGGTATGCCGTTTTGGGTTCACGATAATAGCATATATTAAGAATTCTGCTAGCATTGTTTGCTCTGCTGGGTGTCGAGGACTTACCGGATTCTGATGACGAAGAGGATCATGGCCCAAGAGGTGCGTAGTCTCTTCGTGGTTGGCGACCGCCGTATTAACAGATGCACTCAGCCCCGCTTGTTGTACCACTACAACCTTCAAGCGCTGTCGATGCTACGGGTAGCCACCTTACGGAACGCCATGTGACTGCAACTGCTCTCGCTAACACAGCGAGGACGTCAGAACAGTTGAATGTACACCGTGGAACCGCTTTTGTCAACGAATATCCACGTGTCGACCCAGAATCTGGTGTACGAACCATGGGGACAGCCCGTGATGCCAATCATCTACTGGGTACATTTCCCTGGCTATTTCCTTATGGCGTAGGGGGGTTTGAGGTAGACCGCCCTGTTGATGTCACCTACGAGCGGCACGCAAAATGGGCACTTATGTATGATGACGGTCGCTTCCGTCAGGACTACTATTTTTCCGCAATGGTATTTGGAGTTATTCGCAAACGACAAGTAGCCCGGGCTGCGTCAATTGAGATGTCGCGGACTGACTACTCTCGGAACCTTAACTTGATAGCCCAGTTGACACCAGAAGACTTTGCCGTTGCAAGCGCGGAAGAGGAACGATCAGAGAGTTTTTTGAATCCGGCCATGCGTGCTCTGCATCAATCAATGTCAACTGCAGCCGGCAAAGTGGTGTACACTGATGCATCCATAAAGCAAGTGAGGAGTGTCGTGTGGGGGACTGTTACAGAGTGTGGCCCTCCGACGATCTGGTTCACCCTTAACCCTTCAGATCTCCACAACCCCGTAGCCCAAGTCTTCGTTGGTCAGGACATAGATCTGGATGCCTTCGACTCTACCATTGGTCCTTCGAGCACTGAACGTGCAATCAATGTCGCGCAAGACCCGGCTGGCGCTGC
This sequence comes from Leucocoprinus birnbaumii, assembly GCA_027627405.1. NCBI lineage: Eukaryota > Fungi > Basidiomycota > Agaricomycetes > Agaricales > Agaricaceae > Leucocoprinus > Leucocoprinus birnbaumii. The sequence continues at coordinate 7,668 of JANIEX010000517.1, read as the reverse complement.
CTTGTTCTGTCATCACCTCTTCCGAGCAGTCCTGGAATGCCTGTTTGGAATTGTGGGTGCCAAAGGTGTTTCTCCCCCGACTAGGCGTCCCGGTGTTCTAGGGACGGTGCAAGCATACGTCGGCACAATTGAGGCACAGGGCAGAGGGACACTGCATATGCATTGCTTACTCTGGCTCTCTAACACCCCTCTTCCTAGTTCATTTGATGAACTCCTGTCTCAAGAATTATTCCGTGAACGTGTCGTTCGATACATTGGAACCATCATGCACGCGGATATCAATGGCATGGGGACCGATGAGATTCTAAATATGCCCACTACGTCAAACATCTCATACTGTTGACCTCCCGACCCTGATGCCGAAGACTACGACGAAGTACGCGAAGAATGAGAGAATAACCTGGCTCGTAGTCTCCAACTACATACCTGTACAACACATGCATGTCTCCAGAGGAAGAAAGGGAAGCTAACGTGCAAACGAGGAGTGCCGTTTGAGTGCGCTGACCATGATTGGGTTGCGAGTGACGGAAGACTGGGCCCAAAACGACATTGTGCTCAGCTCAACAGTTGGAATCCATCAACACTCGTTGCTACCGCTTCGAATAATGACATCAAAGTGATCACTCATGGGCCTGAAACCAAGGATGCGACGTTCTACATGAGCGACTACCAGTCAAAAGGCTCGCAGACGTCATATAACACTTCTGCATTGCTCAGCGAGAGAATTCAGTATCACGTTCGAGAAGAGCAGGATTCACTCGATATCGCTGCCTCTGCAAAGCGCCTGTTGACGAAATGTCTGAACTCGCTCAACCGGCTGCAAGAGTTTGGTGGCCCGCAGATCACCTCTGCAATACTGGACCTCCCCGATAGATATATTTCACACCATCATGTGCCCATATACCTTGATGGTATGCGATCAGCTCTTAAGCACCAGTTCTCTGACTTAAACTTCTGGTGAGTTTCCTTATCTACATTCTTTAACGTTTACTTATGGTGTAATGGTCACTAGGGTCTCCACCCAATCCCTTAATGTGTGTATTCACTGCCAGTGCCCCCGATGTTACTGACTCTTGTGTAGAAAGTGGTCTTCATCGACAACAAAGTTGAGCTTCGTGACCAGCTTCACGAGTATCAGTACTGAGGGGACGCATTGGAAGGCTACTGCTTATATCAATTTTTTATTCACACCTATGAAGGGGAGCCCTTGCCAGAAGACTTCCAACCTTCTGCAATAGGTCGACAGGCTCATGAACGCATACCTTATCGCGCTGATGTCAGCTCTCGGAAATGTCGTGTAGTGCGAAAACCTGGTCACGAAACTCACCCTAACTTCATTGGCCGGTGGTTCCCACGAAATGATCGGATGGAAGAGGCTGAAGAACATGCCGCCATGATGTTGATGCTCTTTCGGCCGTGGCGGGAGCTCATTGAGCTCCGCCCTCCATTCTCAACATTTAGTGCCCAGTATTTGTCATTCATCGAATCAGCTCCTGATACCATCCGCCGATACATCGATAACATCCAGTATTATCACCAGGGCATGGATAGGAGGACAGCCCGTCGATCAGATGCAGTTGTTACACTCTCTCACGAACAGAGGTCCCGCCAAGGCCGAGAAGACGCCCAGGAATCTCAAGAACCTCAGGCCAGAACGGTCACACCAGCCACTCTGGAGCTCGCCCGTCGTTCGCGTAGGAATGCACAACTCATTAACTTCGGGAACCGGGCTATATCAATTGCCAAACAACATGGCATCTTCAGTGCAGTGACCTCTGTCGACTTAGCTGCGTTAGTCCCTCGTGCCAGTATCACCCAGGACGTGCTGATCAGGCTGAGATCATGGGCCATCGAACTCGAGAACATCACTTTCGAACCAGCACCTGAGTCCGATAGCTTCGCAGCAGGGACGCCAGCCACACTGTCCTCCGGACTTTCCCCATCAATGGCTGCCAATCTCCCATCTACAAGCTTGAACCCCCACGTAGAAGTCGTTCAGCTTCCACACCACGAGCCATCATCGCGTCCAACACTGGCTGGGTTACGGAAAGACCAGCGACTAGTCCACGACATAGTTGAGAGACAGCTCTTGAAACACATAAACAAAGAACCAACGGAGCAGCTACTGATGCTGTGCTTGGGCGAAGGAGGCACGGGGAAAACAAAAATCATCAAGGAGATTACCGAGACTTATCGCGAACACAGTCACGGACATTGGCTCTCACGTACGGCGACCTCGGGAGTGGCTGCGACCCTGATCGATGGAGAAACCTTACACAGCTGGTTGGGCTTGGGCGCCGTATTGCCGACTGGTAACCAATGGATGGATAAAGCTCCGCGCCACACACAAGAAAAACGTAAACGCAAGATACTCAACAGACAGCTATTGATCATCGACGAGTGTTCGATGTTGACGTCTAGATTACTATGTCTGACTGCTCAACTGACGGACTATGTGCGCCGACGAGGCCGTTCGGAGACTGAAGCAAATCCACTGCCTTTTGGAGGTCTTGACGTGATTATGTTTGGAGACTTGCACCAGTTTCCACCCGTTGCCCGTGCCGGTAAAGCGCTGTACGAACCATCAACGAAAGAACAGGAGTTACTCGGCCACCAGTTGTATCAGCAGTTTACGACAGTTGTCATCCTACAAGAGCAAATGCGGCTGCAAGATCCTCGCTGGCTTGCGTTCCTGAAGAGATTGCGAGTAGGAGCCTGTACTGCTGACGACATGCGACTCCTCCGACAGCTGACCCTCACTAATCCGGAGTGCATAGAGCCAGACTATACTTCGGGTCCTTGGGCTAATCCTGTGTTGGTCACATCATGACGTGTGGTGAAAGACGTGTGGAATCATGAAGCTCTGATAAAGCATTGTACCCAAAACAACCAAGTACAATATATTTGCCAAGCTTACGACACTGTGAAAGGGCGCGAGCCTACAATCGAAGAACAAGAGATCATTATTCTGGGGATTTCGAAAGATTTTGCTCTTGAAGAAGAAGTCGAAATAGCGGTTGGCGCCCGTGTGATGATCGAGATGAACATTGCCACGGAAGCAGGGCTTGCCAACGGTACACGCGGTACTATTATGGATATTGTCCTCGATGAAAACGAAGGTCATCCCATGATAGGTGAAGACGGCACATGCAGACTCAAATATCCCCCCGCCCTTGTCTGGGTCAAACCAGACAATCACTGTTCGCACGTGTTTGATGCATCAAGGCCTGGTCAGGTGCCACTTATGCCCAACATCCAACGATTCTCGATCTCCGTTGGAGGCCAAGTCAGTGTCTCTGGAAAGAGACTTCAGCTGCCGCTGTCCCTGGCCTATGCATTCACCGACTACAAGTCTCAGGGCCAAACACTCGATGCCGTACTCGTGGATTTGGCTGCACCCCCTGACAAGGGCAACGGGCTGACATCTCTTAGTGCCTATGTTGCTTTGTCGCGAGTGAAGGATAGCCGTCTCCTGCGAATACTACGGGAATTCAACGAAAGTTTGTTTACAACCCCACCACCGGCTCGTTTGCTCGAAGAGGATCGACGCTTAGCTAGGCTTGACCGGGACACAAGGGCTAAGTACTCGACATTTGGATGACTTGGGTAGATAATCGAGATTTGATTGAGATAGAATAACATAGTGGATATGTCTCATTTGCTTCTAGTTATAAATCTTGGAGCAGTTTCAATATGAGACACTGAGTTTTGCTCTGTCCTTCATGGCGAGACGTGTATTTGACAAGTACAACGTCCGACCAGGTTTCCTCGGTCGGTATCCGGCTGACGGGCACCCATTCAACTGGAAGGTCGATTATCCAATGGACTTCGTCGTCGAAGCCAACTCGCATGACAGACCAGCGATGTTGACTATACTAGGGTGTGTAAAGTCTGCTTATGGGCGGCTTGGGCCTTTGGGTGAGTCTCGAATAGTGTGATCCATTCTCTTGATGACACCAGTACCAGGTGATTTCATGGACAAATGCGAGAGCTTAGCAAAGTCACAGTATACGTTGGTGGTACAGTCACCCCACACGTTTCCGTTGGGCCAAGCATGGAGTGATTCTATCAAGGTCCTCTACAACCTTCATGACAAAATGAGAACTGGAACGACAAGTTGGACTCTTAATTTACCAGGTGCTGAGAGTGCCTCTGAGTCGGTGTGTGGCCGTATTTCCTGGATTACAGAATTCGTATTCATCTAAGCTTTGTTCTCATTACAGCTGCCATTTTACCTGCATGCTCCTGTCGGCCCTTTTACTCCTGCACACATGAACTTTACCAGACCTGTGTTCACGGTATGTAACTAGCCCTGTTTCTGTGTATTCACTGTTGAAACAATAACCAAGACATCAACAAGCGGCTCTGGGTCTTTTGGCGTCTTTCCTGCATCACTGGCTATCGACATAGCATCCTCTCCACTAGACGACGCCAGAAACACTGAAGTTCAAGGTTTGATTCAGTGCGGAATGAGGTGGACTGATGTCGACGTGAAGAAGGCAGATGGGTCGCTAATTCAATCCTGGGACTACCCTACAGTCCTTGATGGATCTACTGTTGCAGTCGACTTTGAGCTCGGGCATAGCTGCGTCTTCGGAAAGGATGACTTTGTCGCTCTGCTTAAGCGAGTGACGGTTGAAATACCGGGACCGGGTATGTCTGATAATGGCTCGGATAGTGACATGCCAGGTTTACTGTCCGACGGCGGTGACGATGAATGATAATCTGTATATACAGGACGTTCTCACTTGCGTACATCAGCATGTGTCTATTTATGTCGCTACGGATAAAGGCGAAGCTGTGGTGGAGGTGTACTTTCTATATAAGTCTGAAAAGATGGGAAGAATTTTGCCGTCTCCTCCGTGTTCATGTCTGCTATCATACACCACCCATTTCTCGCTGCATTCCCAGGTGTCCCTGTGCGTAACCTAGATGACAATGAAGATGTCGCAGGTTAGTATTACTTCCATGCCTGAGCACCTTGCACTAGCCTTAACCGTTCAAAGTTGGGACTGCTATCTGTTGCACATATCTTGCAAATATGTATAGAGAGAAATATCAGGAGATGGGGGTGCAAGCGTTGAGTAAGTAGATCTCTATGTGACAGGTGCTACGTCTCACTCATACTCTGGGTGAAGGAGGCCTGCACCTCGGTGCACGGGGCGAGGAGCTGGGTGTCCTAATGTATCAGGGTCGTGGTTCCATCATATTCTTCCCAATTGTCTGTTTGAACGGGGCTACCAGATATATGTGATAGAGTCTTACACATTACATGTATAAAGTGGTCATAGGGACTCCTGTTATTTCGTTGTCTACCTGCATTCTATGACGGAGAACATGCGCTGCAACACCCGACTGCAGTCGTGGATAATTGTAATCCCAATGGGTCAACGATGAATTTCTCCATCGCAGTCGCCGTCTAGATTGAATTTGATCCGCCTCCAGATTGAGGGTGCGCCTAAGCACTGAATGACCTGTCGTGCTTTATAAAGTGCACAGTGGTGTGCTTAATGTTTCCGATCAACATGTCCCAACAACACGTGAAGAAGGTTCGTTTGGCGGGTTACATCAAGCCAGGTTCTGTGATCCAAAGTGTGTGGCTGGAACATTATGGAGTGAAGGCTGGACTAACTCTCGTCAGCTGGTTATCGCTTCTACTTCACCGTTACCCGACCGAATTTGGGCAGCGCTCTAAGTGACGAATGGGCTGATGCAATCAATGCCATCCTTGAGGCATCCAGGGAGGAAGGGAAAGTAGATGGTAACTTGACCGTGAGGGTGCCTGTGAATGTTACGAGGGAGGAGCTACGTGTCGAAGCAGACACTAAGGTGACTACATTGACTCAAATTACAGCTATTGGCTGAACCGGTGGATCAGGCAATTAAGTTATTCTCAACAGAAATCGGTGATCTCTCCCCAAACGATTGTGAAAGTCTGTTCGAAAGACAGCCTTCCCTTCTCGGGATGGACCTCGAGGTCAGAAGGTGCATCAGGTCCTTCCCGTGGGCTCAGAAAGCCGCTTGCGTATACGAGTGTTACGCAGCAGCTATTGCATGGCTACCTGTACACTTCGGTCAGGGAACGAGATCGCCGATGTCGGTGGCGGAGGTGGTGCAACGGTTTACCGGGCAAGTGTGTTGATCGGGATAGTAAAAATTTATTGCAGCAGGCAGCTTGCGCCTTGCGGTGAGGGTTGTTGGTGACCAGGGTTCTCAAATAAATTCTCTCAGTCCGAAATTGGGCGGAGTCTAGATCTATACTTAGATGTGCTAAAGGCCTCGGGACGTCATCAACTGTCTAAATGGAGTCATGTGAGCACAGGATTTTGGCCCATTAAGTTTTGCCCCTTACTTCCGCGCCCTTTATCCCTTTCTTTCCTGTGAAATCCTCGTGGGCTGGAAAATGGACCTGCCAACCTACAAGGCATTTCCTTTAGCCTGCATATCTACTGCACAACGCCCGGTATTCACATGGCAGTGTGTGCTGCCTCAACGGCCGAGCACTCCGACCGAGTTTTTTGACAGATCAAGACACACATATAAGAGGGATGGGGGACTTGGGGAGAATTTTGATTTTCTGTCCGTGGTGCTACACTATCCACAGTACATCTTTCGCTGACTTCGTTGAATTATTGCCTCTGAAAAATGGGTATGTCGTGCGCGCTGTCACCGGCCTCACTGGACTGATTCTTTGGTAGTTCACATTGAGCAGCTTGATGCTGCTTTCGGTCGCATCGCGCACATTCCTACTTTTGGTGGTCGTACAGACTTCAGCGACCGTGTGGGATGGAAGTCCGAGGGTAGAAGGAGCTTCTTGTACGAGAGGCACGCTCCCAAAAGCCATGACTTTACCGACTCCCATGCACCTATTATCGCCGTGGGTGTAGTCTTAGAAGATCATCATCGCCTTGGTCCGACAGGTATGCTTCCACCTCTCTGATTTCGGAAACAAACTGACAATCGCGATTAGGCACGTACACTGTTGGTTCTCAGCACGGGAACCTGGCAGCAGCGCGCCTTAACATGGCCTTAGGCTGCCCAGAGGGTGATGATCGTTTCAAGTTGGCCTGGCGTACTACCTTGGGCCATCTCGAACGGTTCATCTCCGCGAAGATGAAGAATGGGCCGGTCAACGAACAGTGTCGCATGATCCAGGGTGGAGACGAACCCTCCATTCGTTTCTCTGCCCCGTTGTTCGAACCCAAGGATCCAGAGAATCCTGGTGAGTCCCAGAGAACCTCCCGGATCCTATGCTAAAAGCCACGACAGAGGAAGGGGATGACGACATCTACGATTGGGAGGTTCCCAGTGAGCTGCAGTCGGAGTTGGATGCGCTCAAAAATAGCCATCGTGTGATGCCTGTTGGTGTCTTCGACGCTGACTTGCGCCCGATTGCCGCGGTTGACGTGCCACGATTGACACTTGGTTCACTGGTTGAGGTGGCTTTCGAAGTCAAGCACTGGCTTTCGGACTTTGGTAAGAAGCACAACTTCAGTGCTATTATGAAGCAGATTGTTGTGTTGCAGACTAATTTTGTGTGGCCTCCTCCCCTGAGTCCTTTTCGAAAGCGCCGAAATGCGCCTTTCTATCCAGCGCCAGTTGCTCAGGTCAGTTCGACTGCCATGCAACCTGCCCAACCTGTTGAAGGACCCAACCCTCCCGCTCAGC
>JANIEX010000516.1:0-28461 GCA_027627405.1 Leucocoprinus birnbaumii | reverse complement strand
CGTAGGCCCTTTGGCATCTTGCATGCACTGCGCTCATCGAACGAGATTTCCCGACGTCAAACGGCCTCAGCGTGGCCAAACTCAATGGGCGAAGAGGCTCTCAAGCATCACTTGGACCTTGGACGCCTTGCCTTTACTACGTTTTCTGACCAGAGCATGTATATCCGTATGTTGTTTTTGTCTCACCCATTCGACCCTTCAAGTGACCCTCGCCCTCAGGCTTCCAACAGATCAAAGTTGAACAAGCCTACGAGAATGTGAATGCCAGTTCTACCGAGTATCTTTCCTCTGGCTCTTCCCTCACCCCATCACAATCATGAGAGACATTCCAGCTTCATATTCCCCTTTTCTTTTTATATTCTTGTTACTATTTCTTTTTCTTGTACGCCTCTTCTCCTTCGGACGTTTCATTTTTTTGTTACTCTTTCTCGGGCTTTTTGTGCCCTTGTACTTTTACTCTTTTACCCTGTGTAGCCCCTGCTTACCTCCGCGCATAACTGTTGTTGTTGTCATCATCCCTATACCGTAATCGCATGTACTTACTCGCACCCCCTCCCCACGTAGAAACCTAATCTACTAGCAGACTTCTTGACCCAGACACGGATTGGCTGTTTACTCTTCCATTCTTTTTCCCGACTTAGCCCTCTTTTCCTTCTCGTAGCGTTCTTTTTTCCATACCTTCTTTTTCCATACCTCTCGCTCCCACCGATACGTTCTCTGGTTTTTCCAGGTGACTGACAGATCACATCATTCCTCAGGCCTCTAGCATCACCTCATCACACTGCATCTGTACTCATACGCAATTATCTCCCCCTATAGGCGCATAGCGTCTTTCCTCGTTCCCCTATTTTTGGATACCCCTCTCATTTTCACTATCGCTCTCTACTCTAGCTGTCTTGTCTGTCTGTTTTCTAGTCNTTACTTTATGTATGCCACAGATGACGCCGGTCGTCTGCGCATTATCTAATATTATTGAAAACCTCTTGCATTATTCTGTTAGCATGCTGCGGACCAAGTTGTCGAGTTGCAACACTCAATTCAAGTCATTGATTGATCATCGAAATTTAGCTTCTCTTGGCCTGGATGATTTTCATGATCGGGACCTGTGTGAGTGGGGAATATTGACTTTGTGAATGAATGATCCTGCTAACCTCGCTCCAATGATTGAAGAGAGACGGTTGAATGACTCGCATGGCAATGCCACATTGATCAACACGGCAAATAGCTCGATGGATGTGATCTGCATCATTACCTTGTATTTTCCTGCGTCGGGGGAAGTGCGCAAGTCACTTTAAAAATATCTGTTGAAAGCCTCGAATGGTGAAACAAACATATAGGGCTGTGAGATGACGCATTTTGACTAAAATATAAGTTCCTCTATGCGGTGCTCCATGCTGATTGAAATTGTACAGTGGGAGATTGTAAGAAAGAGAAGACTGACGCATAATGCCTTCTATTCGATCGTGTTCCGAGGTGATGAGTCGTAATTTCCGAACGAGGTCGGAGACCGAACTACGACGTCGATCAGTTGTGGATAGCAAGTGGATAGCGATACTCACGAGAAAGCTTCTGATGGGGAGATATTCCTGAAAAGAAGGTACTGAGAGGCGTACTAAGCTGGGAATTTATCATTACCCGCAAAGGTAGCTGGGCACATATCCGTGTGGAGCAGTGATCCGCTCGTAGCGGCGGCGCCTTGGTAGGCGCTGTACATTAGCGCTCTCTACACAATTCTTGATGCACCCTCATTATAAATCTTCTCTATTCATATTCATACCTGCAATTTTACAAGTATGACATATAGCAAAGGAGCTTCTCCAGGCCGGCGGAGACAGTGTATGCGAGGCGATACCGAGAATGCGAAATCGATAGGGAATTAATAGAATTATCGTCGGACGTTGGATTTGGTCATTTGATGTGTCACTCCGTATTCAACGCTTCCGGCGTTAAGCACTCTTCAAATCGCTGAAATCAGAAAGGATAGCATTTCGATCATATCTAAGCACGGAATAACTCAACCAAAGTTACAATCAAACAGGAAGTGGGGAGGAGGAGCGTGGATGTACGATGACGATCTCTAGGAGTCCGGAGCAAAGAGTTGAGAAGACAAACCATAGCAAATAACTAGAAGTTCAAGATCGCATGGTCAGGCGCATCAGAAGGATCCTCCTGTGGATGAACTGTCAATCCTTTGTGGAGAGTTCCACCGCGGTCTTGAAGGCCGCAAGAAGGGATGTTAGTTGTATCTTTTCGTTACCACCAGTAGACAAACGGTGCCTGGAGAAAATAAGTGTTTACATCAGTCCCTGTCAGCCAGATGTTACGAGTTAAGATGAGCCAGGCCGTACTCTGTCGAAGCAAGATGATCTAGGAGGTATATTCTTGCGTGGGGCTTGAGCTCAATTGTATCAAGGTAGTCGTAAGCTCCTGTGAGAAGGTCTTGAAGCGCTAATCCTCGCTCCGTCTTCATCTTGGAGATCACTGAGACAGATCCACAATGTCAGCGAAGACAACGCAGAAGGTGAGGGGTAGGTAACTTACTCTGATATGATGCAGTGAACTCGTCGGAAAGCATTGAATTAACGATGGTCTCTATGTCAGAGGGATGAGGGTTGCCAGTGCAATTGTATATTTCGGTTTCGCCGATGATCTCGTAGGCAGCGTGACAAGCTTGCAGGACGTTGAGGGCTCGCCGCATATCGCCTTTCGATAGTTTAAGTAACGCGGTTTTTCCATCCGCTGTTAAGGGAACGCTGGTTGAGAACCTTAGTTTTGGGACCAAGGGTGTAGCATAGGAACCAAAACTCACTTCTCCACTTCGACAACGCTGTTGACACGCTTTTCGACCTCCGTTATTGGCAGGGGTGAGAACCGGAACCTCGTACAACGACTTTGAATTGCTGGAGCAATCTTGTTGACGTAGTTGCATATGATACAGAAGCGGACGTTCTTCGTATATTGTTCTATCACTCGGCGAAGGGCAGCCTGGGCAGCTTGTGTCATCATATCTGCCTCATCCAGAATGATGAGTTTGAAGCCTTTAGAAAAGAGGGTTCTCGTTTCGGCAAACTGTTTGATTTGTTCGCGAACCACATCGATTCCACGGTCGTCAGAAGCATTTAGCTAAAACCCCTTGAGCTGTGTTTCCAGTTTCCGATGAATCATCTCAAATGTACCTCAAGGATTTGTTTCTTGTAATCAGCACCATAGATTCGTCTAGCAACAGCAAGGATTGTTGATGTTTTCCCAGTTCCAGGAGGCCCATAGAACAACAGATGCGGTAGGCGATTCTTCTCAATGAATCTTTCAACTAGATCTCCTTCAGGATAGCCCGTCGCGTATTTGGATTGATACGCACTAGTACTTGTGATATCCTTGTGAGAGACAACATCATTCAGCGTGACCGGTCTGTATTTCTCCACCCTGTTATCGTCAACTTAGAACTTTGCTACACGTTGGCGCATCCTTACCATGGAAGAGACTCCGAATTGGGTTCGGGTAACTCCACAGCCTTTCCTTTTCCTTTAGCCAGACTCGACAATGTCTCTGTATCAGACATGCGAGTATCTTCATCGAAGTCCATTGCTGTTATAAAATATGCAAGATGTTGAGAGAGCAATGAGCTGCAACGAGAGAGCCCATCGCGTCGACGCGTGACGACATGAGCTTGACACGTGTTATGTAATCGATCATTTCATCATCAAACCTTATCATGATGTAAGATGCACGGACCATACACAGATGACAAAGCAGAAAGATTATAAATTCATCTTGGTACATATCACTTTCTTTCACCGGCTCTTGCTTTTGTCAAAGACTCCACCGTTTATCTCGTTGGACAGACGAAGGCGTCCGCTGAAAAATGCAGATCTTCGTTAAGACGTGAGTCTACCTTCAGCTTGACTGTTTCTGTTGGTTCTAACACTTCATTCAGCCTCACGGGCAAAACCATCACCCTCGAGGTTGAGTCCTCGGACACCATCGATAATGTCAAGGCCAAAATCCAAGACAAGGAGGGGTAAGTCGTCCGTAAGCCTTGCTCTAAACACGTTCTCATTGAACCTAGCATTCCACCCGACCAGCAACGCTTGATCTTCGCCGGAAAGCAGCTCGAAGATGGTCGCACTCTCAGCGACTACAACATCCAGAAGGAGTCTACTCTTCACCTTGTCCTCCGTCTTCGTGGTGGTGCCAAGAAGCGCAAGAAGAAGACCTACACCGTACGTTGTAATCGCTGTGCTCAATAGTCAGATGTGCTGATCATCTTGCCCTACAGACCCCCAAGAAGATCAAGCACAAGCGCAAGAAGGTCAAGATGTCCATCTTGAAATACTACAAGGTCGACTCTGATGGCAAGATCAAGCGCCTCCGCCGCGAATGCCCTTCTGCTGAGTGCGGTGCTGGTATTTTTGTGAGTTGGTTCTTGTTCGCAGATGAATTTCTTCCAACCTCCTTTTTTTCAGATGGCCTTCCACAAGGACCGTCAGTATTGCGGAAAATGCGGATTGACCTACACCTTCACTCCTGGCAGCAAGCCCCCCGCTGTCTAAACTTCTCTTCTTGTGGTTCACCGATATGGCTCATGTTGTATGTGTAGTTTGAGCAATACATTCGCGTCATGCAATTTACCAGTGCGATTGATATATTCACATGAGATGCCGCTGTACCACAAGATAACTACACTGATTTCACACCAGGAGACGCACTACATGACCTGTCATATTTCTCACATTAACAATCTCCCACCCACGATTCCGAGATAACAGAATGTTGGTACATTCGCCTCGAGAGTCGACGCTCGCGTTAGACCTACATGGCTGAAAAGCTCCAGGTAATTCCAGTTGATTCAATAATGATTCTTGGCACATTGAACGGATTTACCCTTAGCAGCGTTACAAGTTACCCTATGACATCCAAGAACTTAATGTCGGTAACTCGTCCCCGAAATTATTAAATGCTCCATCGGCTCTGAACATGGTCCGCTAGCGCTTGGATGTTCAGCACAGAATGTGGATCCTCATGGTTGGAGGCTTATACCCTTCGGAGCTAGAACCAGTCGTTGAGCGACTCATGGCTACGCATCGGCCGGAAGATATTGGATGTTGGGTGTGGTTCAGGCATATGGTGAGTTCTTGGATCGCTCAGCNACCAGAACCCGGACTCGGCAGCTTGTACTTGAACTGTCAAATCATGCAGGGCGGTTGGGATGGCCGAGAGATTTTTACAAGCAGAAGTCGTTGGTCTTGANATCACTCCATCGCAACGTAGACGGTAACTCCGTTCGTTTTTTATTCCTCAANTTGCGTCTCATCCNGTAGTACAAAGGTCAACGCCACCTAATTTCAGGTCGGGCCNCATTCTAAGATATCACGATTTCATGTTCAACCTNTCTCGGTAGCTTTAAGCAGCTCAATTTGACGGAGGGCTTGCCCGACGAGTATACGAGCCAGTTCGACATTGTCCATTGTCGATGTGTATGTCAACATGTGTGTAATGCTTGATGAAACTGNCTAGTCCTGGACCTGAANGTGNGGTTCNGAAACACAGATGCGAGAGCCCCAGAACCTCGTCAACGACATAGTGCGATGTACTAAACTAGGTGTGTTCATACCCTTCNTGCAATCACNCTTAATCATAAGCTAACATCAGCGTCAACCAGGTGGTCTAGTGCTTATCGCCGACGGTGAATGGATTGGTTTCGACGAAGACCGGAAGCCTCTNNCNCCCGTTNTTTATAATNCNACCCTNAGCATCGAGGAAAATGTTGCCAACGTACGCAAGTTTTCGTGCTATGCCGGATGGCTGGAGCTGTTTGGCAAGGCTACAAGAANNCCCAAGTATCAGCTGCCAAANGTGTTATTAAGGAACACGGGTAAGGTTAAGGATATANNGTTCAATGAATTATGGGCGCCCACNGGATGGGCGGGCAAAGGNCTTGTTTACGGAGAGGAGATCGGCGAGATCACGCGCCTTAATATGAAGGTCCGCGAACTATTTCCTGNGCGTCTATGATGACACCATTCCANNNCTTACAGGAGTTCTTCAAGACATCGGCGGGAACTATTGCGGACCAAGGTGTTCCATTACCCGTAATCGAGGCTTGGAGAAAAAGAGCNACGGAAGAGTTGGACGAAAGGCGTCATAATGTATGGTATTATACCANCGCGATGGTGNGAGGAACATCANGATCTAAACTATAGTAGTCATCCAGTAAACGTNTNTCTACGTGAATAGTCCTGGGAAGAGTTCTAATTGATCAACACAAATAGGAAAAGAAACCTAGGGATATTAAATATGAGGTCTAAGCGCATCTAAAAAGCGAGTCGTCTAAGCAGTCTATGTAAGTCTAGTCAAAAATATTAGAGTCATCTAAGTCAGAGGCATCAACGCGCTCAGAGTCGTGTCAACTCGACTCGGGCAGCATTCCATATATCATCATACTTCGGTGAACCATCAATAGTCTCTAGGCTAGGAAACAATGTTTTCAGGTGTCTCGCTAGAGAGGTACCATCTCCATAGGTTACCTGCGTCAGAGTCAAAGACCGCAAATTGCATTGCGCCCCTTCTGAGAAGGTGTTTGTCTGGCCCGCTGCGTAGACACCTGGCAAGACAAGACTTGTGAGTTTCTTGAGGGGTAGGAAACATTGAAGCATCGGCTCCGTGATTTTTGTAGCCGCCTTGAGTTCAAAACAGGACGATCCTCCGAGATTTAAAATCTCAAGATTGGGACAACCCGAACATAGGTCTCGTAGATCTGCTTCCTCGAAAGTCGGAGGGATCGTCATTTCGAGCTCAAGCACTTTGAGTGCACGGAGCTTATTAAAAGATTGGAGGGAAAGCGGCGGCGAAGTTATTAAATTGCCGCCTGGCACGGAACTGGCAGATACAGTGGCAATGGGCGAGGGCTGAGATGAAGGATCATTTGTGGGGATATCTATAATTGCGTCGTCTTGAATGATTTCAACGTGGTGCTCCAGTTTTACGAACTCGAGTATGGTTGAAACCTTCGTTGAGACGAGACCGAGGATGTCATTCCAGTCCACACTGGTGTGGGTATCGTCTTGCGCCTCAAGCCAAAGTCGGATTAACTTGTTCTGCGGTAGAGCAGTCAGAATGGCAGAGATGGAGGTACTCTTGGCGCGCAAACGCAAGCTGCTAAGAGAGGGGAAGGTCGACTCTTTATCCTCCATGATCACATCGTCTGCAGTGAGATGCCCAACATGCATGTCGAGCTCCACAAGCGATGGAAGTCGAGCAAGCTCCAGGACCGCTCGCGCGGTCAAAGACGTCCCCGTGCGAAGAGAGAGCTTGCGAACATTCTGCATCAGGGATATAAGTTCGTGAAAGCATGCTGAAACTTTGCCTCTAATTCGTAGCTCCTGCAGATCGTGGGCATGTACGAGGACATTAGCTAGAAACCGATGCGCTTCGTTAGCTTGGGTTTGTGCTTGGGAGTTAAAACCTAGGTCAAATTCTAGGCACTGGATATTCGGGGAGAAGGCGAGAGATTGATAGAGAGGGATCCAATTTCGGAAGGATAAGCTCAGGCTAATGAGCCTGGGAAGTAGAGGGGTATTATGGTTTGGGAGCCGCAGCAAATTGTGCGCTTGATCCAAATCTGAACCGCTCGTATGTCGATGGGTTAGTTGGCGCACCCGGCGGGTATAGTCTAAAAAGGTCTGGGTATCATACGTTGCGGATGCTTCCTGGAGAAAACATTAGATACTGGTTCCCTAAATGATGACCACAGATACATACAGAACTTTGATTGTGTGAATTCAGGACTAGGTTCAAGATAGGGAAGAGAGACGGCAAATTTTCCCAAGCAAAGTCTAGGGAAGCATCTTTCCAGCTTCTGCATACTTGTGCCAAAGACACAAGGTCCTTCTTGCTGTAAGCTGCATAGGAAAGAATCTGCCTGAAAATTTCGTCGATTTGCAGTGCTGGATGCATCTAATTCGGGTCTGTATCCCGATGAGTGTGTTATCCCGCTACAAGAAAAGCCTGAGTGACCGAAAGGATGGGATACACCCGATGTTACATACCAAGGACTCCTTGGTGGCCTGGAGTAACTGCTGGGGTTGCAAAACGAGCTGTGCGTCATTTAAGTTGGGCGATTTTTTCGGAATGATGCGATTTGATTGGTTGATCGGGTCCCCTGCAAGGCGCTAAAAGGATGAACGTTCGACTGTTCTACCGTGAGGGTACTCCGAAAATCGGCTGAAGGGAACAACTGGCGATAACAGCTCAAGGAGAATTTTGTGAATGCATCAAGATTGCCCAGCCCTTTAACCTTCTGTCTGCACGGGAGAATTGTCTATTTTCGTTAGAGAGCTGAGGTGGCTATTGGTATAAGGTCCTTGAGAGGGATAGAAGGACTATTATTCGAAAAAATAATGCTGTGCGCAATTCAGTAAAAATTCCCAGTTCTGAGTTACTAGAAGTTGCAATATCGGAGAGCTGACCTATAGTTAGTGCTCATCATCTGTCTTCCGGATAGCCTGTACTTTCTCATATATTTCTCGTTTTCTCCTGGACTCATCAAACTCAGCTTGCCTCTGCCGCATCTTCTCCTTCCGACGCTCATCATCTCGAAGGACCCCCTGGTACATTGTCTGTGCCATCGGGTTAGCCACAAGTTTTGAAATGTATACGCATGAAAACCAACCTCTCGCTCTTGATCCTGCTGAAAGTGTACGGCCCATATGGTAAGAGACGAGAAGATTACAGAGCCGATTAGAGTCGCCCGTGCGCGACTTGCCCGCATTCGCGTCAACTGCAGTATTCAAGCTGAGCTGGATTCGCCAGGCCACGCACAGACCACAACTGGCAACTTGATCCGGATGAGGACATCACGGTACAACACGCGCAAATACTCGTTCCAACTCGTCTGCCCAGTGTCCACGATCTCTCCACCCCTTGCTCGCTCGTCCCCCTGTCCTGGTTTTTACATGCCGAGGCCATGTCAACGATACAGGTACGATAGTCTGGTGACATAGCTTTTTTCGGCGCTGAAGAAGACACTAGGAATTCGAAACCGCACTGAATGGAGTCGTGCAAGCCAAACGGCTTTCGCAGTCAAAAATGACGAGACTGACCGAGATTACTATGAAACTTATAGAGGTGTGTTCTGTTCCCTCCGATACGAGTCATCTCCTCACATATCGCTTGTCCCTTTAGCATGACACGCAACTTGTTTCGATGTTGTATCGCACGCATAAATCATTACCAGCATCATGCAAAATCTCTAGTCTCTATGTTTTCGACGCTCTGGCAAGAGCCGCAAGGCAGCAAGCCGTCAAGCACAATTTATCAGAACGATCTGGATCAGGAAATTGTGCTACTTTTCTCTTGAAGGTTGCGGGAGTTCTTGAGGGCCTGTTTCAGGATATAATTGCTACTGGACTACCCGAAGCAAAGGTTAGTTCTTGGGGTTCGCTTAGAAGCTCTTGTCAGGCCAGTACACTTCTTGCAAGTCTTAGCTTGTTGGGTCTTGCCCCCTGGCATCTGAATGTCTGTTGTCCGTTTGATCTGATCATAGACTACACTTACCTTCTGCGAATGGCATTCTATCACTTATCCAGCTAAGATAGTAACGGTCCTAACCCCTCATTTTACAGGAGAAAACAAAGAAGATACATGATATTTGGGTCAAAGGAGCCACGTTTTCGCCGGACATTCTCGGTCGCTTATCGGATATAGTTTCCGGAAAAGCTAAAGGTGCATATCACATTCTTTTGTACGCTGAGTACCACTCCGTCTATATAATTATTTTTTCCATGCTTCTCGAAATTGGTCGAAAGAGCCGTGCTAAACTAGGTTTTTGGTCTGTTTACCGTCAGAGCCGAGAGTGAATGCACCCGCAATAGCCGAAACCCTACAAGCTTCACCTCCACCTCACAGCCCTGTTGCACCAATACAACTGGCTCAAGAGCCTGCCGCAGCAACCGCTAATTCCCAAGCGACGTTGTTAGCTCTGTTAACGCAAGCAGCTGGTCAGCAAGTGACGTATGTTCCGTTCGCCCTTCCGCCGAGCTTGCGCTTAGCTCTTGACTTAGGCAAACACCCACAAATACCGTAGCTTCACCTACGACCCCTGCTGTTGATTCTACGCACCTTTTATTGCAGTATCTGCAGTCTGCGTCTGTCAATAATACTGCTGCAAATCACCTGTCCCACGCCTCACCCACACCAGTATCAGATACTCCTCCTGTGTCACAAGTTCCTAAAGACCCACGGATCACCCAGACTATCCGTTACCCCTAACCGTACTGAAATTGCTCAAGGTAGACAGAGCCCGAGACATGATAGTTATCGTAGTCCACCTCGAGACGAGCGTTATCAGGAGAGGGGCTATGATGACAGAGCCTACTCGCGCAATGACCCTAGGGGTAATCCACGTCGGCGAGGACGGTGGAATCGCTGGGATGAACGCGAGCCAGACCATCACCGAGACGATAGAGGCGGCAGATGGAACCCTCGCAAAGGGCACAGTCGCTCGCGCAGTCCGGAAGATTGGGATCGTCAAAGGAAATCTCCCACGTTTAGCCCTCCCCGACACCGACGGTTTTCCCCTCGTCCTCGATACAGAGGCTCTGATGACGGTTCAACATCAGGGAACATGAGGAGGGATGAATTCGGTCGGGACATAAGGTCCCCCTCTCCTTCAAAATCACCTACTTCAAACTCCGCTACTGTTCATTCCACCGCTGCTTCCCCCATCACACCTTCGACACCCCATGACCCAAAAGCAGAGTTCTCGCCTACGTCTACGAGTAATGATCCAATGTCTAGATCGTCATCAATAGCTGCGAATACATTTTCGAAGGATCCTGATGCCTCTAACACATCTGTCGAGTCGAATACCAAATCAACTTCACAGTCCACTGGGCTGGATAGGTTCAATATGTCAACTTTTGACCCTACCTCACCGGCGTCGTGGGAAGCTTTAGGGAAAATGTGGGAGGCGATGAATGGATATACGCCCTCAACACAAGAGTTGATGCAATTTATGATGATGGGGGCAATGAACAACACTCTTCAGTCAAAGGATTGGCAACAGCAGGAAAACGCTGGTTTTACTGGTGGCAATGACTATGGAGGTGGTTATAGCGGAGGAGCTGCCTCTCGTGGCAGAGGAGGACATGGAGGCTCTTACGGCAACAGCCGAAATAATCACCACGAATGGTCTAATGGCGGTGGGCATCAGTCGACCGATGCTGTCGTGTTGGGTGGTGGCGAGATGGACGATGAGGTACCCATGGATGGAGTCGAGGCAGGACAGCCCTTTGGTGATACTGGAGGTCGTTCAGGGGGTAGGATGCAAAAAGTAGGCGATAAATGGGTCTTCGTTCGTAATGATGCTGCTGCTTATTGAATGGAACTACTGGATTTTCAAATACCTCTATGCTGTTCTCTGATTAGTTTTACACATTATTTATGGCGTTCTCGTCGTCTATTGGGGCTAACTGGTATGATCTCCTTGGTTGGTATCTGACCTCGTACGGGTGTCTTGGTTCGGTTGCATTGGACGTGCTGAATGACTCGCTATGGAAAGGGCTTGGCCAAAAGAATAGGTAGCAGACAATGGCCGAGGTGATTCCGATCAGGCTTCCTACGATGACGTCCTCCTTGTGATGCCTCTGAAGTAGGAAAGTAAGCTCAGAAACCATTCTTGCGAGGGCCCAGACGACGCACATAATCTTCAACTCGAGTAACGGCAACGTGGGTTGCCCAGAACAGGGGAATGAGAGTGACAACGAAAGCCACCATCCGACTTGGTAGCCATCTCACTGTAGGTACTGCTGAAGGGCAAAAGGCTGCGGTTTGGCCAGCAATCCAGAGGCTTAAAAGAACCATGCCTGCAAACGCGGTAGAGGAGTGACCAGATGGGAATGACTTTCTCCCATCGAGGATCGTAGATTCTTTGCTGCAAAGTAGGAAACTCATGAGCGACGAACTTCCAGGTTAAGCGACTGAAACAAACCCAGTGCAAAGTTTTGTTGCCTTGTCCCACTTGCACCTCGCGAGGAAATCAGGGCGTAGGCGGCCTATCAGGCGAGAGCATTCAAATAGCGGAAACCGGGTCGAAGGGAAGCCTACTGACCAACTTTGTGCTTCAGATACTCTGTCACTAGTCGTGCTAGTCCTCTAAAAGACTCGTTTTCAGCCTTACATGTAAATTTGGTATATATTCAATGCTCACCGACTCGCAAATAGCGACAACGCGCCATGATGGATATCCAAGAGAGATCGCTTGGCGCAACCAGCACCAACCATGATAGCGAAGGGAATGAACAAAGCGATATTGAAGTTTAGAGCAGAGCCAATTCTAATAAAGAAAACAGCTCGTAACAATTAAAGTTCCCAAATGATGGAACTTACTGGTTTGATTTATGTGGGTGCGATATTTTCTCATCTTTCGTAGAGAAGNCCCTCTCGAAAACTGGCCAGAGGGAGACTACATATGACAAGAACCAGAACAGCCCAACACAAAACCTGCATCGGTCTTTTGAGCTACTTGTTGAGTTCACGAAACCCCGGGCAAGCATACCAGTCAAGAAGATAAGACCGATGCAGCCATTCAAGAGAGTCTTGACCAAAGTAGCGTTTCGCAATACCAGAGATCATCGCAGTTCAGGAAAAGAATGTTGTAGCCGCCAGTTCCCGAAGAAATGACCACATTTGTCAAAAGCCACAATGTTATTTTAAATACTTAGACCCTGAATAAGATGATGATCTGACCTGATTTAACGCCATCAAACGCGTGTCGTCACGCGTGACTAAGCCAGGACTCGTGTTGTTCAGCTCGATGCTTAATACTAGTTTTTATACCATCACTTACCCAAAACTCCCTTTCTGACGCGTCCTAAGATGCCACCGAAGGAGAAAGCGAAGGACAACGGAAAGCAATCTACTCTCAATCATTTCATCGTTAAAAGTGTCAAGAAGGAGAAAACCAAGGCAAAGAAGCAGGAAAGTGATGTCGAAGACGAGGTTCACGCGACGAGCGACGGAGATGCCTTTGAAGAAGCCCAGGAGGATAGCTCCAGTGATGTGGATGTAGAAATGGAAGAGGAAACTACTACGAAAACAGCAAAGAAAGGAAACAAGCTTGCTGTATTCGACCTCGACTCGTCGGACCTTCCACCTATTAATGAGATTCCCGCCATCTTCTCCGACCTCATCAGTCGTATCCCGAAAATCAAGTCCGTTGTCGAACACATCCAAGGACGAAAGCTAAGGGTTGCAACTATGTGCTCTGGCACCGAATCCCCTCTACTCGCACTTGAGCTCATTCAAAAGTCGATATTCGAGCAACACGAAATTCAATTGGAGGTTGAGCATGTGTTTTCATGCGAGATCGAGCCGTTCAAGCAAGCCTACATTGAACGAAATTTCCAGCCTCCTTTGCTGTTCCGTGACGTGTGTGAACTTGGAAGTGACGAAGCGTGCGTACATTACCTCCTGTCCATATGACTTTCTACCAATACCAATTTTATAGGCACACTGCATACGGGGCATTGGCGCCCGTGCCCGGTGATGTCGATATTCTCATTGCCGGTACTTCCTGTGTCGATTATTCCAACTTGAACACACAAAAGCAAGATATCGATGCGAACGGAGAGTCCGGTCGCACCTTCAGAGGAATGATGGATTGGGTCACAAACCATCGACCACCTCTTGTCATTCTGGAGAATGTCTGCTCGGCTCCATGGGAGCGTGTCAAGAGCTATTTCGAGAAGAACGGATACAGTGCTGCTTTCACTCGAGTTGATACCAAATTCTACTACATCCCCCATACAAGAACTCGTGTCTATCTCGTCGCCGTTGATAAGCGCAGCTCAAAGATGCCAGAAGAATGGAAGGATCTGGTTGCGAACAAGCTTAAGCGACCGGCCTCGTCGACACTTGATGCATTCCTTCTTTCTTCGGACGACCCTCGAATTCATCAGGCTCGACAGAAACTTGTCCAAGAGAGCTATGGAGCTTTGGATCGCAAGACTGGTCGTACTGATTGGGGTCGTTGTGAGTCCCGGCACCAACGTGCTAGGTTGGAAGAAGCGCTTGGGAATAAACGACCCTTGACGAGTTGGGACGAAGGTGAATTGATGTTCCTTCAGGTATCATCGCAATGCTAACGTCAACATAGGCGGATTTTGTAAACTCCCCGACTTTGCCTGGAATGATTGGGGAGTAGGTCAGGTCGAGCGTGTTTGGGATTTAATGGATATCAGCCTGCTTCGGTCTTCGTTGAAGGGGATCGACCCCAGTTACAAAACGTGAACTGCCTTCCTTTTCTTGCCTTTGATATCGCTGACGAGCTTACACAGTCAAGTATGGAATCTTTCACAAAATGTCGATCGTACGATTGGCTCAGGGAGGCCTGGACTCTGCCCGTGCCTGACGCCCTCGATGATACCCTACATCACCAATCGAGGAGGGCCAATGGTTGGCCTGGAGGCACTCTCTATGCAAGGCTTGCCGGTTGACAAGCTCCTGCTCACACGCGAGAGTGAGGACCAGCTCGCTGACCTTGCTGGTAACGCCATGTCCACGACCGTCGTCGGCGCATGTATCTTGGCTGCACTTGTTGTAGGAAAGAATTTACTCAAAGCTGGTGACGACACGGAAACGTACGAATCCAAGAACTCTCAGGCTTACGACCCCGACGCCATGCAGATCGATGTTACAAGTGTCGTTGCTGTTCATCAAGACAACGTCGTCGGCGCCGAAGAACTCGAACACCAACCACTGAATCTCTCCGGCGATCACAAGCACAACCTGTGCTCTGTTCTTGAAGGCGCTGAAAAGAGCTCCCGCCTCTGTGGTTGCGAAGGCCGCACGGATATGACCAAGCGGGAATTGTATCGCTGCGAGGATTGCTCTACTACTTTCTGCAAGAAGTGTGGTGGGCGACCTGAGCACAGTCCTCAGCTGATCGATACATCCAAGAATCCGCGTTTGCATCCTGCTGATTTTGCCAAGACTCTTAAGGGAATCCTGCCAATGTGTCTCTCCCTCAGCAACGTCACTGCTGACCTTCTCGAGAAGCTCAAGGATCAAGAAAACGTCACTATCTCGAGCACTAGATGGAAAAAATGGTGCGACGCCATCCTTGAGGGTTGCTCGACTGACCTCCGTTTCGTCGAATGCAAACGGCAGGAGGTCTGGAGCGTGATCTATCAAAATTCTCGTGCTAAGCTCGAGCTTTCGCTTCATCCTCAGCAACCCGAGTGGCGCCTTCATGTCTTCCCCGAAGAAACCGAGCCGGTCAATGCTGACATTCGCCATGTTCTGGCTGCTCCTGTTGGTAGGCTGATCTGCAAAGGAGGGTTATTGAACGGAGACTGGCACTTTGCTTTACCTCACTCTACGTCCCTGTCCATCGCAATCGAGGGACAGGGCGAGGCTGTTCCTTCATGGGAAGCCCGCCTTGGACTGACACATAAGGATTTCCGTGATAAAACCGTTCACTCGAGCCTCAAGATTACCGTTCCCAAGGAAAAGCTTGCCCTCTTCGATCGCGATATTACGGGGACATACACCCTTCTCGACAAATGCGGAACAGCTAACGGCGCTCTTCACAAGAAGAACGGCGCTGACGAGAATCTCCCCCCTCTTTATATGCTCTTTGACCCTCATCGAACGAATGACGCAGAAGATGCCTTCGTATTCTCAATCAGTACTCGTCGACTGGAGTACAAGGAGTCCCGGCCGATCATTTGTAAGCTCGACAGCAAATGGCGACAGAGCTCTGTCGAAGGCAAGCAGACAGTGACGTGCCATATTCCTTGCCGATGGGTGCACGCAAGTGCTGTGACACTCGAGGTATGTTCATACAGTCGCTTTAAAAACATGACATCTAAAATAAGTTGCCACAGGCTGCAACTGGGCAGAGCGCCGAGTTCGGAACACCGGAAATTCTGCAAATTCCCGCGGGTGCTGATGCGTGTCAAGATGCGTATGCGCTGCTTTCGTGCAAGGTCGACCTTCAAAATCAAGCAGGCGCCGAGTGGCCCAGAGGAGAGTGGAAAGAAGTCGACAAGGTTCATGAACGTGGGACCTTCCAGGCTCTTGCTTGGGTTCTTGAACGCATACGCCACGTTGACGACGGACTCCGTGAGTGGCAGCAGGTAGATGGCACGGATCACCACTTAGACTGTCGACGTTGTGCCCCGATTGTACCCAGTCTACGCTGGGTGCAGGTTGGCAAGAAGATTCAACCTGTAGAAGATCCTGTTCAAGCTGGAGAATACGAACGACGATTGAAGACACGTCCTAGCCCTTTTGTAACCCAGCTGAAGCTCGAAGAAAATGGGATCGGATTCATACGTGTTGGAATCAATATTCCTACTCTCCTTCATCGCGCACTTTCTCGTCTTCCCTCACAAGATCGCCCTGAAAAACCGCTGCTTTCTTGGCGTCTTGATACCAACTATACGCCGATCGTGAACTCTAACCTTTCCAAATTTACCATTCTTTCAAACAAAGCCGACAAAGAACATGCTCAGCCGCCTAATTTCAAGACCCCCCTTCGGAAAGAACAACTTCGATCGTTGGAGTGGATGTTGGCGCAGGAGGCGGACGACGTTGCTCCCTACGTTGAGGAGGAAATATCGGAAGCGATATTGACACCTCTTGGCTGGCGCGCTGAGGGTCGTGCTCAAAGACCGGTTAAGGTGAAAGGAGGCGTGCTCGCAGATCAAGTCGGTTACGGAAAGACCGCAATTACACTGGGCCTAATTGACTGTACGCACAACAAGATCAAGAAAGAGTTCGGCGCAAAGGGTCGCGTTCCAGGCCATATTGCCGTAAAAGCTACTCTCGTTATCGTTCCACCTCACTTGACGCGTCAATGGAACTCTGAGGTTCAGAAATTCACTGGAAAAAACCGTTTCAAGGTCGTCGTTATTACCACAGTATCGAACCTTAATAGCACTACCATTGAAGATATTCAAGAAGCCGATATCGTCATCATCGCCTCAAACATTTTCAAAAGTAATGTCTATCTGGAGAACCTTGAATTGCTCGCCGCCGCAGGAGAACTTCCGGCCAAGGAGGGTCGTCATTTCAATGCGCAACTCGACAAGTCGTTGGAGAACCTCAGTGCACAAGTAGACCGTTTGCAGGATGAGGGCTCGGAGGCGGTCCTTGCAGCCATGAAAGAGGGACGCGAGAAGGGTGAATACGTTTCTTGAGCTTTGGCGATCTATTGCTGAGGATGATGTTATAGTCGAAGCAGAAGCTCGAGCTAACGCTGAGGCCCAGTCTAAGCGTTTGAAGGGCAAAAAATATCGAGAAGCTGCTGAAAAGATAGAGCAGGCCGCCAAGAAGGCAAAACTGGAGACGGTTGGGATCAAGTCCTCCCCTCCTAGTTCCCCTCAATCCTCTGCGTCTTCCCCCAAGCATACCGTAGAAGTTGTTATTGAGGTCAAGCCAGGTCATCCTGCCTACGAGAAGCTCAAAAACGGGAAAACACGGAGCGATGATGTACTTCTAACGAGAAAACGGCGAACTGCAGCAAAAGCAATTGTCATTTCTGACGACGATGAACCCCAATCCGGTAGTGACTACGAACAATACGAGGAAGCTGATGACGCTTCGCCACCACCTGAACCCAAATCAAAGAAACTGTCCGGCGGAAAAGGGTTGAAGAGGAAACGCATCATCGACTCTGACGAAGAGTTTTCTGCAGAAGAAACTGACTCCGATGAACCGCCTCCCGCTACCTCGGACGACGAAAGCGTTATTACTATCCCTAGCAGGCCGATTGGAAAGAGCAAGAAATTGTCCAGGAAGGGTTCTTCAAGTTCCGCTGCCACCAGTGCTGATGAGGATGCGATGAGTGTAGATGAAGCCCCGAAGAAAGGCAAGAAAGGCAAAGCAACGAAGGCGAAAGACGAGGATCGGCCCAACAAACGCCAAAAACGAACGGATAGCGACCCTTGGAAGCTGGGTTCGAAAGCCGTTAAAAGGGACTGGACACAGATGCAGGCACCTCCTATGGAGATTTTCCATTTCGCCAGAAAAGTCATTGACGAATACACCTACCTGGATGGGAAAATACACTCTTTGATCACTCGATTAAGCGCAGATCGAAAATGGGTGCTTTCTGGTACTCCTCCGATTCACGATTTTGCCGCACTCAAGACCATTGCAGCCTTCCTCAACTTGCATTTGGGCGTCGATGATGATGGCGAGGGTCAATCAGTAGAGGTGAAGAAGAGGCGGAGAGAGCAGACAGGTAATTCATATTTTGAGCTTTATGTAACAATTTCCGAAACTAAGCTTTACTTGTCCCACTAGCCGTGGAAAAGTTCCACTCGTTCCGTGAAGTACATACTCTCGAGTGGCATGCTCATCGTCATGAGGTTGGTCAGGGATTCTTGGACCAGTTCGTTCGACAGGCACGTCTTTCCATGCTATGTTTGCTCTGATTCTAACCCTCCTTCAGAACATCGCCGAAATTGATGAGATTCCATGGACGGAGAAGATTGAGCGTATCACGCTACCTGCTGCGGAGCGCGCAATTTATCTTGAGCTTGATCATCACTTGCGTGCCCTCGACATGACAATCAAGCGAGGTAAGAAACAGAAAGTGACAGAGAAAAGCGTCTAGCGCAATCCCTGGGAGATTCAAAGTACGCACTTCGTTTTCAGACATTTCCAGCGCATGCTTAAACCCTGAGTAGGTCCGCTGAGGAAGCTCTCCTTAAACGCTGCTCACATTTCGACTTGGAGACGTCCAACGAGAACGCGATGAAGGCCTGTGATGTCATTGTCAAGGAGCGTCAGAAACAACTCGATGACTGCAAGTCGGAGCTTCTCAAAGCTATCAAAGACGCAGTGAAGCGAGAAAAGAAACTTGGCGACGTCGGACAAGAATCCATGTTCAATGAATATATTCGCATTTGTCGAACTGAAGGCGTTGACGATCAAGAGGCGACGGAAGTTGTGAGGGGGATCCTCGATGAAGCTGGAGCAGTTAGCGCAAAGGTCAAGGGAAGAAATCAGGACGTTCAGCTAGCGGACAAAGTCAGAGCCGCCGTCTGGGAGCATCGGGAACGCACGCACGACATCCGGAGACTCACGAAGGAGATGGTGGGCCGCATCCGTTCCCTGCGGTACTTTACTGTCGTTCGCGACCTTCAGAAGACCGCAGCACAGCGACCCTCAATTTCGTGTCCTGTTTGCGGCCGGGAAAATATCCCCGTCGAAGAAGCCGCCGTACTCTCATCATGTGGCCATATGGGCTGCAGGACATGTGTACGATCGTCAGCAGAACAGGAGGAGTGTGTCTATGCTGCGTCTGGTGCCTGCAAATCCGCGGCTCGAGTGCTCAACGTTGTTCTTGCTGATACGCTAGGTGAGGATGATGTCGAACGCGATGGCCGCGGAAAACACTTCGGCATGAAACTTGAGAAAGTGATCCAGTTGATTAAGTGAGTTGCTCACATGCATTCTCGACAATGAGACAATTAACCACTTTGATAGGAAACAACCAAAAGAAGATCGCATCCTGGTCTTTGTCCAATTCCCAGATCTCATGAAGAAGGTTGCCGAGCGTTCAAGTACCACAAGATCCCCTTCCTAGAGATCAGGGGTACCGCGCATCAAAAGAGCAAGAATCTCGAAGAGTTCCAGAACAACAGTAAAGAACGGGTGCTTCTCTTGAACGTCATGGACGAGAGTGCAAGCGGTGCTAATTTGACATCGGCCAACCATGCGATCTTCCTCTCTCCTCTACTCGCGCCCTCCCAAGAGATCTACACGGCTTGCGAAACGCAGGCTGTAGGTCGTCTTGTCCGCTACGGCCAGACCAAGCACGTGTTTGTATGGAGGTTTTTGACGGCAAACACAATTGACGAAGAAATATACGAAGAGAGAAAGAAGGCGATGCAATCTTGATGATGGAATGAGCTGATACCCCTATCTGTTTTCGCATGTCCCATTGCTGTCGTATTGTAGTCGTAGTTTTGGATAGCCTCAAAGATAGCCTCACATCTTGGATAATCTGTACTGTTTTTGAAGCCCGTTTATAGCATTAATAGATATTGATATGAATATGGTACACATTGCTGAAACGAAGGGGTCAGAAGAAACACTACTTGTTGGACATGACATAGCTGCTCGTGTCTAGGATCTGTTTCCCGCATATCGAACACAGACCTTTCCTGTATGCACAGCCTGAAGAATACCGTTGAGGATCCGAGTCAATGAGAAGGACTTCAGGACGAACCGTGACAATATTTCGCACTATTCTGCGTAGTTGGCTGCTTACAGTCCTTACATTTGGACTGATAGGGCTTTTGTCGGGGTCAGACAAGTACCCAAGACTAGAAGCACGAGGGCTCACTTGGAAACGGTTCTTAGAACTGCCAGGTCGACCAAGCAACTTATTCTCTCCAACCTTGCGTGAGCCGTCTTTGATGCTTGAGGAACTGGAAGTGAATGGATCTGGCGCGGCTACTTTTGATAGTTTCTATGGTTATGGGATTAGCAGCTGGGGACAAAAGGGACAAGATGGCAAACGCACCTTTTCGCACTTCTTGCAGACCATGATCAGAGTAACGGTGTAAGTCGTATGTAAGCGCTAAGCGCCAGTGGCGATGCCTCCAAGCAAAGTGATGGCTGACTAAGCAAGATCTTGGACCGATTAAGCAGGCGCGATTTCTTCCGCTTGTCTTCCGCAACCAAGGGTTGGCGTTTAAGCTTGTGCGAGGAGCGCCATCGCAGCAGTATTTCACAATCACCTTTGCTTATTATCTTCTCGAGGCATCTCCTTGTAAGCGTGCCTCTGCGCTGGGTCGCTCCTACCAAATCCGTCTAGCCCCAGTTAGGCAAGTCTATACCCAAGATTAGGGTCTTATTGTTCGAATCTTATCCCGCTCCCTGGCGTCAGCAGCTTTCCTGACCTGGATCACTGAACTTTCTGGTGAAATCTCAAACTCAATACCGTTGACATGACAGCCCTAACAAGAAGATTCGGAGTAGGGGTATCTTTACAAAAGATGCTGTTTGACACAATGAACCCGCATGCCGACCAACACGCGACGCGAAGCAAAC
The DNA here is from genome assembly GCA_027627405.1 of Leucocoprinus birnbaumii. Taxonomy (NCBI): domain Eukaryota; kingdom Fungi; phylum Basidiomycota; class Agaricomycetes; order Agaricales; family Agaricaceae; genus Leucocoprinus; species Leucocoprinus birnbaumii. The sequence goes on along the minus strand of JANIEX010000516.1, from coordinate 7,392 downwards.
TTTTTTTACTTCCAGCCACACCGAACATAATACGAGTTTTGTTCAGTAGTGGATAGCAGGGCTATGACTCATTAACCGCTCAGCAACCATCGTCAGTTTTTTTTATTTTCTTTTTCTTTCGACGATGGCGGACGTTGGGTATAAATGTCATCCAAGACGAACAGGATAAAGGACAAGGAATCATGTCACCTCATCGCCTCGCTACTATCCGCCGTTACAAGGTCTCTAACGATGTTCTCATTCTCATCCTTGAAAATATGGATCCGGACACGCTCTACCTCACCTGCAAGGTCAGCCCATTCGACGAACACCGGGGTAGAATTTTAACATCTTTGGGATGACTTTTAGGTCTTTCGTCGAGTCTACGTATTGACCATGGAGTTCCTACCACTCCGTTATAAATATGAACTAGCAGTGACCGGCATGAAGTCCGGCGTAATCTCTAATCGTGGACCTCCTTTCCCTGCGCGCTTTAACCTCTTGCTTTCCTACCGCACGGACTGGCCGACCATCAACTGGGGTCATGAGCAAAGGGCTCAGCTTTCACTTCAGGGCAACTTCGATATCACCGATGGATTCATTCATTTTGTGGCACCTCACGGAGTGGAGCTCATGGAACTACCTTCTTGCCGCACGGGGAAACCACCGTCTCAGACCCGTCATGTTAGGATCCCAACGGCCCCTCGTGTCGAGTGCGCCGCCCTTGATTCCGCCCAGACACTAATTGTAACCGGCCACGTTCTTGCGTATGTGCTTCAGAAAACGATCAAGCAACAAATTTATTGATGTGTTCTCTAATTAGCTCACCGAATCAGATTGACGTGCTTCTGAAGATCCGCGACATGTGGACTTTCAATAAGCATAAGGAATCTGCCTCTGATCATTACAGTTTTGTTGCTTCATCCGTCCCTGGAGCCATGCTGTCAAGTATCAGAGTCGTAATTTGCGGAGATAAGCTGTTGGCTCACCTTGAATACGGAGGCACGAGCTCCAGGACGGAGCAACTTCTCATCAATTGGAAGACACTCCATGCTGCCGTACGCCACAAAAATCTAAACGTCCGACCGCTCGGCTGACCAGTTTCCGTAGCGACTCGTCAAACAGGACATCCTATTCCTAGACCAAGATCATATTCTGGCAGTTGAGAAGATAAACGACATGCCGTCACTCTTCATCTATAATGTCAAGAATGTTCAGCAACCCGTTCCGAAGCGCCAATTCCAACTGCCGGACGCATGGAAGAACTCTGCCATTACTTTTCACAAGAACGATGCCCCCAGGACGGATCCTCCGAGGTCTTCCACCGCCCTCTTCTATTCTGACCCGGCTCGCAGGGTCCTCATGCTCTCTGCGCGTCCGTCGGCCCATAGCAAACCTGTCAATTGGATGATCTTCCCAGAAAGATTGCTTGCTTCGCCTTGGCTTCGCGGTGCCAACGTGGCATGGAACGACTGGTGCCAATATGTCATCGTTCGTAATACCGCGAGTACCCATCTCGTCGGAAGTCCAGCAATTGTGGGTAGCCGTATTCTGTACCTGGATCAAGATCCGAGCGGGACGAAAATGAGGATCAACACTATAAATTTTGCCCCTCATTCGGACGCGGCCGAAACTTCTCAAGCTATGTGGGACTTTGTTGGAAAATACACTCCCTTGGTACCCACCGAGGCGAAAAGGGAGATTTCGGCTGTTGGAAGGGACGGAACCAGGTTGCATGATATCCGTGCTACCGAGGATAACATAGTTTTATTATATGTGAGTTCATTGATCCTTCAGATTTGTGCGCACCAGCTGAGGCTTCTAACTAAGGAAAACAACCACGGTCATATGCCCATTAAGATCTTGACATTTGGAGCTCCAAGCGGCTCGTCCTCCCCGCGGTAAGCGCCTCGGGTTAGTTCCCGGTATAAACGGGAATTCAAGTGTACTAGCCCACGCTTTCTTTGGATTTTCATTTCCGCCGTCTTGCTCCTCCTTTCGCTCTGTCTGGACTCGGGCAATTCGGGTTGTACACTTCTGTTTTTATTCTGTACGCTTAGTTTCATATATGTACTCTACTGTAGATATGTAAATGTCCCTAGACAGTATGACTGGATACAATGATATTTTGTTTATATTATCAATGCTAGTGCCAAAATACTCTTCATTCAGCGCGGTAGACCCAGTGAACGACTACTTACGGATATCCTCCCAGCCAAGCTCAATCCAAATCACCCAACCCCTCCGATCTTTTTCTTCCTCGTACTCTGCCCTAGACAAATCCCATGCCCTCGTCAGACCAACTCCATGATCATCAGTAGTGACTTCCCTCTCTATAATCTCCAAAACGCAAAAGCCGCTGCTAGTTACAGAGCGCAAGAATGAATCGATGGTGTAACGGCCAGTGTGTAGGCCTGCCACTAAGTGCACTCTAGAATATTTGTCTTTCTGCAAGGTTCGTTGCAGAGTATCGATTAAGATCGAATGGAGATCGGGGTTCCATAGTGTATCTGCAGCAATAATAATATCAAAGCCCGCAAAACCTTCATCCATATCGCCCGAGGAAGAGAGCGGGCTGGGGTCGGTACCCCAGCCATACGGCGTAGCTCGACAATTAGACTCCACTTTGTTTTCGCCGATATTTCGTGCCAAGGTGCGAATGACGCTCGGGTCCGGATAGTCAGATGCGACTACGGAAACTTGGGGGAAAACCTTGGCTATGAGAATGCTTGGCAGTCCCGCGGATGCACCGAGTTCCAATATCCTCAATGGCCGCTTTGTAGTAGGCACGGAATCATCTGGACTGATGTTTAACCGTTTCAGGTGTTGATCTATCCGTAGAAATTCCATTCCTCTCGCCAGCTGGATAGATGCCACCCAAACAGACGACGCATGGAGTGCCCAATTGGCAGCATCTGGATCCGGTGTCTGTAGCGTTATCTGGATTGTGTTGGGACCTGTTCCTGACACTGATTCTGGATGCGTATAAGTATATGATGCACCAGCTGATGCTAATGTGACGGGTCGATAGTTATATAGAGTTTGAAGGGAATCAGAGAGGACATCCTCTGGATCATCATCCTGTCCACGAGCGTTTTCATCATCTGACGGCGCTGAAGCAGCTAATTGTGATGGTTGCGAGTGGATTGTTGAAACTANGTTCGGAATCAATGTTCTTTGACTTGGTCGAACGAAAATCGTTGCGGTTGTTGCCATCAATCGCAATGGGGTTTGGCTCTGTAAGGAAGAATGCATAATCGGAGGAGTTTGTCATTGTAGGGCCATCTGACCTTGCAGCTTTGTGTGTACAAGGACCCAAGACTGATGGTCGCCAATGTCAAAGAGACAGCGATCGTCGGAAAGTCTAGAATTCGGAGCTGTTCAAGGAGTAACAAGCACTATGTAATTATCAGATCTGAGGAGGCGATCATGATGATCCCATCAAATTTGATTAGATCTGATAAGATCGAACATAACGCATAATTGCAGGTGGCTAATTAATTGTTGAAGGAAATTTACTATGCTGCAGGGCCGGAAGCACGTAGGCATGCATTGGATCGAATAAATGCATGGTGGTTTCTATTCTGTACCGCTAGCCCGGACAGTAAAGCCTTATGTTGTAGTGCACAAAAGGTCGTTTTCTGGAAGCTCTATGGTGTTGCAGGCGTCACTGGAATAGCGGGAGCTGCTAGAGGAAAAGCAGACCTACGCGACCATGTGATTGGATCTGTGGGCATGCAGCAACTGAATTTTATTCAGCTGGAGTATGACAGTATCAAGGCCGGAATATATTAAGACGTCCGTCCCAACTGCAGCTCGCAAGAACGCCATCCTCGTAAAGAGACCAGCTACAGCCCACGACAAATTCTGTGTGCGGGTCGTGAATATAGAGCAATCTACCAGGGGAGGGTGTTGTCGACCATCTGTCCAAACAAGGTTAGTGTTAGGGCATAAGGAAGAACCTGACTGCGTACACTCGACATGTCATGTCATAGCTCGCCGTGGAGAGAACATCTGCTCGATGTGGACTCCACTGAACTTTCCTGACTGCGTACTCGTGCCCTAACAGCTGAGTTTCACACTGCCCTCCGACTTGCCCTACCTCACCGAGCTTGAGCATCCTGCAGTCCCATACCTTTGCCGTCTTATCTACACCTGCACTCGCAAGCACGAATGGTCTATATTTGTTCCAGTCTACTGAGAGAACCTCGGTCGTAGAGGCGGGTATCGTGAACACAGCGGCAGTCAATGGTGTGGCAAAGTTCGTATTGTTACCCCCAGCGGGTGGTGCATAGGTTTGGGTGCGGAGGTCAAAGACCTTGACAGTGCCGTCTGTTGAACATGAGGCGAGGAGATCAGGTTGATGCGGGGAGAAAAGGGCCTGGTAAACGCAAGAATGGTGAGCTTGCATGGTGAGTACTGAACGAGGACGATCTGGGAGCCACTATCAAGAATTAATGGGGACGGTTCGCTTGAAGAGAGCGAGTCGACTCACGAGCTTAATCATGCCATCCCAAGAAGATGAAGCAAATGTATCTTTTTTGATATTCGACCAATCGACGGAGAAGACCTCCCTTGAGTGTTCTTGCCAAGCGCGAATGGGAAGGTCCTAGAGAGGAGGTTTAAGCGCTCTTCTCACACTGTACAGATATCAAGGCTGACATTGAGCATGACGTCCCACATTCGTATTGATCCGTCCCCAGATGCAGTGACGAGCTGGTTTTCATGAATCTCTGACCAAGCGACGTCGTACAGCCCGTCTTGCGTTTCGAAACTGCGACCTTCGAGGTTTAAAATCCCTTCTTAAAGATGAGAATATCCAGCGTACTATTTTTCCAATGTAATGCTCTGGGTTCCGTTGGGTCCAGGCTGGACAGAGATCAGATGCAATCGACCATTGCCAACCAAGCCAAAATTCGCTGAAGATGCAAGAGCTAGACGAGTTGTATGAAAAGGTGACCAAGCAAGCGAGTAATGGGCAAATCCAGGGGTGTGCAGTAATGCTGGTGGTGCCCGAGGTAAGCTCATCCCGTCGATGGTGGTGGTTGCGGTGTTAGCTATAAACCGGATCAGTGCTGTCGGAATACCGGCTAATTATCACACTTTTCACTCCTCCTCTGTCACATGCGAATCACAGTTCCTGGTATCCCTCAAGCTATCCTCTCTGCTGCTTCGACAGCTCCACGCATCTCGCGAGCTGAGGCTATTGATCAGATTGCCACGTTCATTGAACCCGGAAATGTCGCGGTACTCACTGGGGCAGGTGTCAGTGTCGATTCCGGCATCAGAGCTTACAGAGGACACGATGGCCGTTACATGAACCCCAACTACAAGTGCGGTTGCGAGGTTGCCTATCCTAGAACTCCTTTGGCACTGACTGGGTGTGCTTAGGCCTATATTATATCACGAACTCATTGATAAAACTAGCAACGGCCATAATTTCAGGTGGGTGTTTATATGACAAAGGATTCTGAACAGTTTACCAATGTTATTGCAGGCAACGATACTGGTGTTAACACTTGTTTCGGTACTGAAACCCGTTACTGAAGCCATTCTCCTAGGCTACGGTCGTACCTTGGCTATCCTCCGGTACGAGATGCCTTGCCCAACACGACCCACTTCGCGATTGCGGCGCTTCAACATACCGGTACCATTTCACAGCTCATCACACAGGTTCGACTTTTGAAGCCACCTGGTACCGAGTCGATGTCGCAACTGACATATCGATACACAGAATGTTGATGGTTTGCACCAAAAGGCTCTACTTGCCAAAGCGAGCATACATTGGCCACCACAAAGACTAGAATCATCGATTCTTGAACTCCATGGGACCCTCCATGTGCTACGCTTCTTCTGCCGAACCAAACAGCTGGCTGATTTATGAGTTCTAGAAAGTCCATTGCAATCGTGGTCACACCATCGACCGCGATACTTTTCAGGACTGGCTTTCTTCCGCTAATCCCAAATGGCGAGATTACGCTGATGAAATGGAACGCACTGGCACCCAACCTAGAACCAATCCAGACGGAGATGTAAGTCAACTATGCTTTATATTCCTGCTTTAACGAGGACATAAAGGCAAGATTGATGCTGATCGATGATGCGTGCAGGTCGCCGTTGAACATCTCGGGATTTCCTACTCTGATTTTCTGATACCGGATTGCCCGAAATGTTTGGCAGAAAGCCATCATAACACAGTGGTAAGCCCCTGGACATGGAACATTGACGTTCATTAACGCGCTAAACGCTCGCGGGAAGCATAAACCCCAGGTTATATTCTTCGGAGAATCAATACCGCAAGCAATAAAGGATGAATCGTGAGTATAAGTACCCTCCCTGATTTCATTTTGAACTGAACGGTCTGTATAGGTACCGTTTGATCGATGCCTGTGATCGTTTGCTGGTTATTGGGACAACACTCGCGACGTACTCGGCATTCAGGTCAGTATTTTTAGGCTAGTGACTTGTTCGACCCGTGCCTTCAGCACACTCTCATGATAACGCGGAAATTAACACTGATGAATTTTTGTTGCCAGATTATTGCGTCATGCACTTGACCAGAGGAAACCTGTCATGGTGCTCAACGTCGGACCGACACGCGCCGACACGGTCCCTGAGATCCAAAAAATCGACTATCCATCGGGATTGGTACTACGCGACGTTGCACGACTCGTCCTGTGCGTGAAAAAATTTCCCTTAGCTCCGATATGCATATCTTCTGTCCCACGACAGCGTGTTGGATTGGCATGAGGATCACGCTCACTTCTTTCATGGTCCAAACGTTCAAAGTTTATTTTCTTGCCATCATTCTCCAGTCATGATGACACGAAGCTCCAAGTACTGATTCGCTATTCTTCTTATCTAGTGGAGCGCAAGCGGAGGAAGAAGCTGTACACCAGATGCTACAGAGCGGCATTGTTCGGCCTCCACAGGATAACGACGACGATCGAGCGCCGAGAGCTGCTGGATAGGAAAGTTATCTATCGATCATAAGGCCTCCCATCCACGCACTGATGGACATTTGACATCGATGGATGCGTCAGAGGCTTTCGCAAAATCCACAATTTACTATGATTTGCTATTAAGAACACAGAAATGATACTTTTCGTTGATATACTGTTGGCAATTCCACATTCAACTGAAACCTGAAAACTGGAACTTTCATCTGCAAATCTGAATAAAGGTTACGTTTCTAAGAGAGTGCGCAATACATAATCTACAATTACATCAAGGAGGCACCAACATCAAGAATAGCCAGAGCGGCCCAGAGGTCGGGATGACAAACTTGACTTCCTTCAGATTTCGCACAGCGTCCGCTGTGTGCTACCCAGTGGCAAGTGTCATATTTCATCTTAGGTGACAGCTTTATTTCAACTCCACAACGTCGGCATTTGACGAGCTGGGGGTTCAGAA
>JANIEX010000515.1:0-28462 GCA_027627405.1 Leucocoprinus birnbaumii | reverse complement strand
GGACGAAGGTGAGGAGTGGTAGACGGGGGAACATTGCGGAAGATCGCGTCGACGAGTCTGCAATAATTGACCATAGTCAATTTGCCTTGGCTTTTGAACCAATTTTTCAGGTACAGAGTCGGATTGAGATCAACCAAGCCTTTCCAACGCTACATCAAGGGCCAGTTAATCCGCTATATATTTCCGAGATTTCACCCCGAAGAAAGATCGAGAAGTCGATTTAAGTGACCTCTCGTTGTCGGTGACGTCTCAACTCAAAAGCTGGATATCTATACAGCATATGTGGCAATAGCACTGAATGATTGAGCTTGGGCAGTTGCCCTTACCATAGACATAGTCACTCATTATTCAACTCTCAGACCCCGCGGTGATCAGGAACAGATGCCGGCAGCGAACCTGATTTGCTATCACATGTTCGGGTCTTTAACCAGAAAAAGAAAAAGCGCGTATGAGTCGGATGGGCGGTTAACCGTTGCACACTCAGTGACCAGACCCCATGAATTACTAGCTATTACCAGGGAGAGTGAGAGCTATCTTACAGAAAGTTTCAGGGTAAAAATACACAGCAACTTCATGGTAGACAATACTGTTTACCTGCCGCATAAGGATTTGCACTGTTAAGGTGACTTGATCTCTATGTTCTTAAGCTGGGCGCCCTGAAATTCCAGGCCAAAATCGTGATCAATCATTGGAAACAATGCGCCACTTCGAGACGTATCGCATAAGTCCAGACACCGCATTCCGTCCTTGAAATTGTAAGCGATGAGTTAACATCGTTGCAAAAGGCTTGTCGACCTACCACACCAAGTGTTTTGACTAAAAGCTCTCGAAACCGTTTCTCATTTCCTGATACATCCGATTGCTGCAGGTGACAAAAGTTGAACCACTTGAGCTCTTCAACCACCTGGCTTGACTCGCAGTGTTCGATGGCTTCCACACATGCTTTCCACACCCAATCCCGCACAAACCCCCTCATCGACACAGACAACTGACCAGTGCTTGTCTGATCCGCTTTCTTGGAGATGTTCCATTTGAGTTGGGGAAGACCCGCTTTGAGATCACATGATGCTAGGAAAGATGATCAGTCGAAATAATTGCAAGTTTGCACAGAACATACCTTGACAATTGCAATGACTTTGAATGTCATAGTTCATCCACCGCAAGCACTGGATAGCAAAAGTCTCTTTCAGACCTTCTATATCAATAGAAAACATCCCAGAGCGCCGGCTGTCTTCCAAGAAGTCCTTGATAGAAGGGTGGTAAAATCGCAGCCGTTCACAATCCGCACGCTCAGTGGCTGGTATATAGATAATTGAATGGAGTTTATCGAGGGCGTCATAGAACTGCCCCCGGGAAATGCCTAAAAAGTTCACGATGTCCTGGGGAGTGAGCGATCTCTGAGTTGTCTGTCCGGGGAAGAAGACAAGGAGACTAAGGATTCTCTTTGTCAGAGGCAAGACTGAAAGATCGACCTCTGCTAGGACCTCCTTATAGATATCGTCCAGGATCGTCAATGTCTCGAGTTGAGATCCCGGCTCGCGCATAGACCCCACAAGTTCCCTGAGTTGCTCCTGAGGGTTTCGTTTCCCTTTCGCATGGAAGCCATCAACCAGTCGGGCTGCATGAACAAATAGACCTGAGGACATATGCGCGAGCTGACGCAATTGTGATCCTGAGGGCCACTGCTCTGTGTCTTCTAAGTCGAAACTCTCCGGGTAACGTTCGCGCAGAGCCTGAAATCTGGCCTGAAGATAAGAGTATATATCTCTTTGACCGTCTATGTCTTCCACTGATATCTCCTCTGATGCGCAAAATTTCTTGATGTCGGGGCGTTTGAGTGCTCTTGTGAGGTGCGACTCTCGGCGGAATGAAATAAACCAGAGTAGCGGCAGTGAAAGGCCCTGGCTCCTACAAATGAGGTCTAAGAGCTCAATCTGGGCGTCCTCGTTGTTGCATGCCTCTAGCCCATCTAGAACAATTAAAATTGGAGCGCTCAGTCGTTCCGGCTGCTGCTGTACAAGGAACGAGAATGGGTTCATGATAAGTTGCTCGAATTGGGAAGCCATATTCATTTCCAGAATGGTCGGGTCGTCCAATAATAGCTTGACTATGATTGTCCTGTAATCCCGATCATGCACAGCAAGCTGCCGAACTAGGGTTGGGACGACACGGAGATGGTCAGTGCAGTCGCTTGATCTCGCGAAAAAGAATGCTGCTCCAAATCGTTTGCGTGTCCTCGCGTGTTCCGCAAAGGATTGAGAGACGGAGGATTTTCCAACACCTGCAGGGCCTGTTAAAGATACTACATTGTAGTCTCTCTCTGTGTTCTCTAACCAAGCAGCCAGCTTCCGGATAAGTCTATTACGTGTTCCAGGGTGGCATCGTGGCAAGATACCACGGGCTGAGGAGTCGAGCTCTGCTCCGCATACGAATTTCTGACCTAAGAGATCACATACTTGGAGCCCATGCAATCATTAAGGTCGTAACTCTGAGTAACATAGACCTACGACTTACTGGACTTATCAAGTGTAATGTATTGGTGAACACAGTTCTCCACCATCTTCACGTTATTGAGAACATTGTGGTGCGCGTTGGAGAAGAAACTGGATTTATTATCTGGCGATGTGAGCTTCAAGGAAGGCGAGCCTAGCGATGGGCACAGATTATAAATCATGATCAAAAAGTACAAGGTGTCTTCCTTGCGGACTGTACATACCTGCTTGATTCATTAACGGCCCGTTTCTCTGTCTTCGCCTTCGTTTCCCCCTTTTCTTCACTTTAGGAGAATTGCCCCCAAAGGCACGAACTGGAGGACCAGTGGCCTCAATATTGCTCGATGAACTACGGGGTTCGATTTCCTCTGTCCGAGCCTTCAATGATTCTACGTGTTGAGAAGGGATAACTTCTTGCTGGGCCACTGTCGTGCTGGTATGTGGGTATGTATGGCTCGGCTTTGAGGGATCCTCTTCAGGCTCTGGACTCGTGTTCACTGTCTCCTCTTCTGGTGATAAGTCTAGAGATATCACCATTGGTGGTATTGGTAATGGTCGTGGATTGACCTTTAGAGCTGTCGATAGATTTTGTGTGCTGCTGGGCTGAGGGAGCGACTGAAATTCCTGGCTCTTGACTTGAGATTCTTCGCGTTTGTCGAGAGCCTCAACTTTGTGGTTGCGAGGCATGCCTGAGTTGCCGGGGACGAGATCCGTACTGATGATAACAGTAGTGTCATATGATGGACCGTCCCGCATACTATGCACTATACTGGGCCCGAGCGCCTCAGACAAAGTTTCTCTGTCATTGTCAACCGCGGGAGCCGAGATTGACACGGCAGTCACGAGGTCAGACTCAACAGGCTCGTTTAGCACTTCCTCTACCCCTGCCCCTCCTTCTGCTGTAACCTCACCCAAGGTACAAGACCCAGGCCAAAATGACGGTTGAAGACCACAAGAGCTCTGATTTCCAGGTTTACGCAGACGGGTCTCCACGATATCACCAAACTGGACGAACTCCGCATGTGATGAATATGCAGGTGGAGGTAATGTGAACCCAGAAATCGAGCGCAGCGCCTCTTGGTGAGTAAATACTTCGTCACTCCAAATCGAATTATCATCCTCGACCACGTGAGCCAGCTTAAGTGACACGGGTGAAGCGCACAGGGTGGAAAGCGACAATCTATTATCCTCTCGCCTGTGACGCTCAGGAGTTTGTAGCTCCGTGCAGTCCGTAGGCCCAAGCATGGCCGAGAAGGGTGTGACCTGACGTGCCAGCAGATCGATCTCGCCAGAAGGGCTGGCATAAGGCCAAAGTTCGCCTGCATTATTGTTAGTAGAAGGTTGTATTAGCAATTAATTCTCCTCACAATCTCTATCAGAGTTCCTACGTCGCCATTTCCCGAGCTCCTTGTCGTACTCGTCAGGACCAGCGCATCCCCAGGACGAAGTATCATCGAAATCATCCACCAGCGAACCCGAATCTGAGACTGTGGTAAATAACAAACGAAATTGATCTCGCACACGGCTAGCGTTTTCTTTTCAACATTCGGGTACCGCGGAATTTCCATGACGCGAGGTGGGATTGAGCCCGACGTTTTGCTTTATCGTAATGCCTATCGCTCGCAGGAGAAAACCCGTCATCCATGCTATGTTCTGTCGGTATGGGGGGACCATTCGGATATAAAATGACTTCCCCTGTGACACGATGATAATATTCGATGACGTGTATGGGGGTCCCGGCGCCAAGTGCCTGGAGCAGAAAAGAGCCACGTCAGCTTAAAACGCAAACGAAAATATTTATTCCTACCTTCGCGAAATCATCATCCTCCTCCACTATCTGAGGTAATAAGGGTGTCGAGGTAGCGGGCAGTGAAGAGGTGCCACCTATAAGAGGTTAGTTCAGCTAGGAATAACTGTGATTACTTCAAAAAATGGAAACCGTCATAGAGCTTGAAATCTAGAAAATCAAACGGTCCAGTACTTTCCAACTGAAGTACGGCCGTGGAATCAGATTCCGAGCAGAAAGCCATCAGAAACAGCCAGAACCAGACAGAGAATGTAAGATTATGGTTGACCTTTGAGCCTCTTCAAAGCGCTCCGTATCTTTTGAAAGCCTGGCATCGTTCCGTGAGCAGGGGATGAAAGAAATGGGTCACCGACAATCCTTTCTCCTCATGCCTTAGTTTCTATATGTGTTCAATAGTAAACCGAAGGAACACAGCCCATACACCTGTTATTTTGGTGTGGCTAAAATCATTATGAGCATTTCTTGATTGAGAGGCGAGAAGGGTTCTTACCACAGCTAACTAGCCGAATTCGCACAAGTACCTTATCACCTGACTCCACGTCAAAGCGCATTGGTCTCTATTGGTCTGCTCCGACGATGAAATGGCTGCTTATATATCCTCGAGCTCTCCAAGCGTACTCCTCACTGACTTCGGCGCACCTGTGGAGATATTGACTGGCTGTTGATCCTCCCCTTGAGATGGCTACTGAGTCTAACTGCGCTTTTTGCGCATAACATCTTAGGCCACTAAAAATATCTTTTCGGATTCCAACCCTTTCAAAACCACTGGTGATCTGATCGAAGGCGCTGCTGTGCACCAGAACACCTGCTATCCGTTTGTTTGGCTGCCCGTTACCACTGGATACCTTATCATGGACCGTGCTCTAGATGCTGGGAACCTTGAGCCACAACAAAGGAATGTGCCTGCATCGAGTCATGGTAATCTACCGTCTAGCTGATTATCCCTGTGGACTATGGTTTCGGTGAAACGACTTAAGGGACGACAATCCACTGCATTGTCTCGAGTTGTGGTCATTCACAGTCAATCTTGGCCACCGACCAACAGTTTGGTGAGTGGTGTAACCTTTTTGTTCGCCTACAGAAATATATAAACACCCACTGGGCTCACATTCTCTTCACGAGAACTGTTATAGATGACCTCGTCGCCCATTCCGTCCTCTCCACGTATTCACTGGGAGCCAGAGGCTACCATCACCTTCGATCAATCAATGTGCACCATCAAACTCAAGACTCCAGACGGCTGCTCCTCCGAGGATATTCTAATCTCTCAATTCGCCCGCAATGACTACGACGAACTGCGAGTGACGATCCTCAATGACGGTATGCCAATTATCAGTTGTCCAAATTACGAAAAAGTTGCTAATTGTCCCCTTCAATATTTAGCTTACTACGTCTGGTCTTTGAACTTCCTGCGACCTCAAAGACTCACGTTACCTGCCCACCCGCGCGTTGTCTTTACCCCCGAGACGAAGGAGCTTACTCTTTATGTCCAAACCGGGTGAGGTTCGATACCTGAGCCACTGGGTGTTCTCATCGGCCTCTACGGCAAATGTTCCGAGCTTCACCGTAGAGTCGGGGTACAACTGCGCTAGTTTCTTGGTCTGATTGGGATGTATGATATAGAGCATAAAAATTGTAATGAGCAAATGAGCCACTGTTGCCAAAAGGAGCCTTAAATCTCGACTACCATACCACACGCGAATAAGAGAGCTGAATTGTTACCATCGCATCCGCGATGTGCGTTTGACGGTAAACGGTATACGAATCTCTACTAGAACGTTACCGATGGCGGAATGTAGTGCTTACTGAGGAGCTTTTGATCAGCGGGCTAAGGAACACAGTACGGTGCACGCCACAACATCATTGCAAACCCAGTCGAGATGAACCTTGTAGTTTTACTGGGTGATGAATTTCAAGCTATAAATCTATGCGAAACCTAAATTCAATCTTCTTCTAAACAGCAGACCATCGCTTCGCTCCCATCATCAGACATACTAACAAGAAGAACCATATCAGCCTACCACACGACTTTTCCCGGGCGCGTAATTAAATGATCCAATGGCACTATCCTTTATGGGCCAATACGTCAACTGTCAACATGTTGTTGAGGTGACTCAGGTGCCAAGTATCCAATGGGTTCTCTTTTCTGGTTCACGTTCTCAAGATAAGCATCAACACGACACAGAAGCATCTTGGCATAATTGGCAGTGCCGGTGCGAATCTTCAGGCACCTTCTTCACCACGATCTATCTTTGTATTACATGACCCTCATTTAATAGCACTTACTCCACCGAAGTGACAGCGATCTCGGCCAAGGTAGTGAAGACATACCATAACAGTGCAGACGATGATTACTCGGCTTATATATGCCGCTATAGGTCTATCATCATTGTCGCCCATGTTGGCTTCTCCCCATTGTCTATCGTCGTCCCGTTGAAAGCAGAGAACAACCACGACGAGCACAATGGCCAGTCAAAACAAATCGAACTCCGGACCACGGATCTTACACACCATAGCAAGTCCACCACCCGACCCGAATTTGACCGTATCTCATACACCGTATATCCCAAGCTCAACAACGCCACTTTCACAAACCGTATACTCAGCTCCAAATTCGCCCACTAGTACTTCAAGCCCGCACCGACCTTCATTTGTGTATTCGCCTTCGGGGGTCCCAGCTCCGTATTCGGTGAATCAGGCCAATCCCGTATCGAGTATACCAAACCTACCCAGCGGTGCATTACCACCTGCAAACCCAACACTACCGTACACCCTCGATACGCCGGGGAACATACGTCCGTCAACTGGAACGTCCTACACGTCTCAACCAGCTGGTGTGACCGCACAAATTTATTCAAGTCCGGTTCCGCAATCACCTTCAAATACACAGGTCGTCCAACAAGCTCAGCGACCTTTCACAAATGCACCTTTACCACCGATTCCGATGCCCCAACCGAACTCACCAGGATCACAGTTCAACACGGCTTCACCAGGTCCACAGTCCAGTACGACTTCACCAGGATCACCAGGATCACAGTTCAACGCGACTTCACCGACACCGGTGACGCCTACTCCCATTCCAGCTTCCCCACCTAGCTCATCTTTCCAACCTACCCTTTCACCTCCAGTCAAGTCGACCACCAGCCCACAATCACCGCCACCATTTTCCACTACTAATGTCCCTGTATATAAATACAAATTCCACGACGCAGGCAACAACCAAATCACTTGCGAATCCGATCCGACATTGCCTACGTTCACGATCTCAACAACTCGTGGGTTCATGGACATGCCGAAGCGATCGGTTGTCACATGTGCTGTTTCGAATGAGAAGGGACGGGACGTGGTGGGAGAGTTCGATTGGAAGGCGAAGAAGATTATTGTTGGAGGTGTCAGTAAATCAATTGAGGAGGCTAAGAAGAAAGTTGGAGGAACATTCAGTCTGTGAGTCGTTCTTTGGCGTTCCGTGAAATTCTCGATAATTATTCATTGTATAGCGATACCGAGTGGACGTGGCCTTCGGGTGTGTATAGTATCACGCACAAGTCTAGATTGTGGACTGTAAGCATATCCTCTGAGTACTGAATTAAAAGCATTCAAATTGATTCGACGATTCTAAGGCAAAGCGTAATGGACATGATGTAGCAGTATACAAATCCCTTGAAGTCAGGGCATTCTCCAAGAACGAACTAGCGACGTTGAGCTTTCTCGTGGATATCCCGTATGAAGAAAGGGTGTTCCTCATTCTGGCGCTTATGTACCACGACTTCCAACTGCCGCCTGTCGCTGAACCTAAGGTATGCGTTGATTTCCTTGTGTCGAGCGAAAACTGAAAGTGGCTTGGAGTCTTTTGGGCAAAGGGCAGGGGAAGCAGGAGTCAATGTCGCCACGACAGTAGCGACCAACGTAGCGACCAACGCAATTTCGAGCTGCTGTGTAGTACAATGATTCATGAGCAGGAACGTGGGATGTCAAAAGAATATTATGTATTATTACATGTATGAGCAAACAGAGTCAGAGCGTCAATGATACAGAGCGCGAGAGCAAATTAGAAAGCACGATCTATCAGTCATCAGACGAGGGTGGGTCACTGGACGCGATCCTAGAAGCAGGCTTGCTGCGTTTTGTCTTTGCAGTTTTGCCGCGATTCGGATTTTCAGGAGCATCTTTCCACATGAGAGCCATCTAAGTAGATCACGAGCAGTACAGAACGTCAGAATCCAGTCCCACGAGAGATCAAGCACAGAGAGTACGTGAGCCATAGCCTCCCTAGCACGACCAGGATGAGCAGCAATCCATTCCTTCATGTGCTTCTTGCAGAAAACGTTGTACGCAGACGGTTCGCGCTTGGGCTTCTCAGCATTATCAGCAGCGGCTAGAGGAGCGAAAATGAGTCAGGTGAGGTGAGTATATGCATTCTGCTAACGCTTGGTCGCCTTGACCGCCTGTTTGGACTTCTTCGTGGACTTGGCTACGGAGCCTGTGAGCATCTACGTGTATAGCAGCAAGGACAAGGACGTACTGGTGGTGGCTTTCGGCATGGTGTGCGGCGAGATGATGGGGATAAGAGGAAAAGAAGGGTCAGCTCAGGACGCGCCATTAAATGAGAAATTGAATCCCGACGCGTCGAAACACGTGAATGGTCCGTGCGAGATGACGCGAGATCCCTCTGGAGATTGCCCGCCAAAATTGGAACTCCGAAATGGGATGATACTTTAGGACGCCGGCTTGGCACTAGCAGCAACAGTTTCTCTCTTCAACTTTCGTCTTTATTTTTAGGCTCCTACCCTACGCTCTCTACCGACACCATGTCGCCTTCCACTCTTTCAAAGGTCCTCGTTCTCGCTACTCTCTCCATTGCCGTCGTCGGTGCCCAGGATCCCACCGAGGCTTTCCCTCCCGGCGTTACCGGCAAATTCCCGGCTACTCCTCTCGCGTCCAAGACATACGCATACCCCACTGGCGTTCCATACAAGGTCGACACCGACGTTGGCCTGCTACGGGGAAACCAGTTTGGTTTTAACCAATGCAACTCGACGACTGAGAACCAGAACTCGGATTGTCAGACTTCCTTCATCAACAGCATTGATGGCAAGTTCGGTTGTTCGGCCCTGACTTGCTTTATCCTAACTCTGCACTAGACTTCTGTCTCTGGGCTCCCTCGAAGCCCGGCTCAACCGTCGCTGACCAGGAAGGCGAGATGGTCGCCTGGTGTACCAAGCCCGGCCGTGGCACTCGTTTGATTCCTCAGTATGCCCTCCAGGGAGTGCAATTCATGAAGACTTCCGACTACGTCCAAGTCGTCGGCTTCATCGATCAGCGTCTCATCAACCTCGACCCTGCAGACTACGGAGGAGAGATGGACCCCCACGGCGCAGACTTGCGCGGTAACCCAATGGGTGGTCTCGTCTACTCTCAAGCGTACAATGGTCAGTGGACACAGGTCATCGAGTGGCATAAGTACGTAAACTCCACTAGCGTGTGTTGAATGATGGAAGCTAACCTTTATTTCGTTTTCTAGTTTCATGGGTGGAAACTTCTTCTGCTTCAAGGCATGTGATCCCAGCCGACCCAACGCTGCTCAATACTGCCAACATATTTACGACCGTATCGGCTGTGCCTACAATGCCCCCAACAATGCCCAGAACGGTACCTTCGAGACCTGCGAAGGCGAGAACCAGGACTTCCCTGGTGTATATACCGAGAACGGCGCTGTTATGACTTACACTCAACCTCCCGAGTCTCTCGGTGCCATTACCACCATGCCTTACACTGCTCGGATTCCCGCTTCATCCAACTGCGTCACCCACACTAGCAGTGTTCTCTACACCGGCCTTCCCACACCTACCATCGACGTCGTCGCTGCTTCTGCGTCGGGTGCTTCGGCTTCCGGTAGTCGAACTGGTTCGGCTCCAGGTTCAAAGAGTACCGGTGGTTCCAACGGGGCTTCTACCATTACCCTTTCTAGTGTCGGAATCCTCGGCGTTGTCCTCTCTGCTCTCTTCCTCGCGTAAAGCATGGAGCGACAGTATCGCCAGGACATATAATATATTGTTTCGATTTATTTACCTTCGTACGCTCCAGAATCTAATGGATTAGACATCGGACTTCATTTACAACTGGATTCCTTCACCCTACGGACGGTTCACTATTTTGCATACACGTATAACGACGACTTGTTTCTCTCCTACACGCCCTAACAATCATATCATGGAGTGTGGAGCGGAAAATGATTTGTTGCACCAAGCGCTGAGAACACGAGTGGGTTCGTTGCGTGGTGCTCTCCACAGCGCCAGTCCACCAGCTCTTCCATTTGATTTTGTCGTCGTGCAACGGATAGCCCTTAAATATCATAATCTACGTCCAACTATCCATGTCAGGCTGGCCTCGGGCGACATGGCCCTAAGGTGTGAAGTAGTCGGCTAATCATGATATCGCGCCATGCATTCAGTTATCGTATGTGTCGTAACGAACAACGAAAATTTACTATCAAAGCCATACGACTTGTTCTTTGATGCGCCATGACAAAGTCAACACCTCCATTCTTCCATCCTTGCATCGTTCTTTCTCAGATGCTAATTCTATCCTTGCACATACCTCACGTCATCGACACCCCAAAACGATATGAATAGATGAAAAGCAAGTAATCGCATGGGGTTGTGTCGACGGATCAACCAGTGGCTGTGTATGAGTGGGATGATCATGCCCCAGCCCATTGACGTTGGTTTGGGGCCCAAGCACTCATGCAGATTTACGACCTATCTGACCCAGGCCACGTCCATCTTCACTCCTAAGCCGTTTCAGCAGCCTCGATTATCTATACAAGGGGTGATTTTAACTATTCATAAGCGAACAGACCTCTCACTATTCTTGATAGTCCGCTGCCGTCAATGGTACTTACTGGTCACCAAACTCTCGATCTCACATAAACCACTAGAAGATTGAAGAAACAGGATTCATGATTGCATTCTACTTTGGTACTATGCAAGATCACACGCTACAACTTCCTTTCCCGCTCCCTCATTCCAAGTCTCGACTTCTCTAAGCGATGACGGTCTATTACATCACAAATCTCCACCCTGCAAGTCCGACTCCTCAGAGCTAGAACATCCTCGTTCAGAACTAGGAGCCTCAATACGCAATGGCACATAAGATTGATGCTCGACTATGACATTTGTCTGGAGTAGTGCTTTTTATTCCCTGGTTGATCACTCCGCTATCTTGTTATGGAGCGACGTAAGAGATGATAGAGTCCCGAACTCAAGCCCAAGTCTTGCCCCTATAAAAGCAGACAGGAGATTCGAACCTTGGGCCTCGAGTCCAAACAACATATGGTCATGGCCGCAGCTACTCAACCACGAAACGCTGGTCCCAGAAGTGCAGCGTACCCCATGGCACCAGCGGAAGGGTACGGACCACACACTGACGATCCGGTTTCTTATCAGCGTAATTTCTCTCAAGTCGCTAATCCAGGCCCTACGTACGTATCCTCACCATAGAATGATATGAACTCCACTAATCTGATATTATCGTACCCAGCGGAATGTGGGCTTTTGCTATCACTGTCTTCCTATGGTCTTTCTTCCTCGTTGGTACTCGTGGTGTTAGTAGTGATACCGCCATTGTCGGCATGGGACTCTTCGTCGGCGGTCTTGCGCAGTTCATGGCTGGTATGTGGGAGTTCCCTCGCGGAAATGTTTACGGATCAGCATGTGAGGCCTATTCATACACTAGTTACGAGTTGATTGTTAATCGCGCCTTCCCCGTAGTCTTCACCCTTTTTGGCTCCTTTTGGATCTCATATGCAGCGAGCCATCTCATACTTGGCATTGGCAGCTTTGATGGAGGCGCTTCCGAGCAGAATGACGCGATAGGACTCTACCTCATGGTCTGGTTCATCATCACCTGCTTTTTCTTGTACGCATCGCTTCGCTCTTGAGATTTAACTGCATTGGCTGACGTTCATACTTTCAGCTTGGGAGTGATCCGTAGGAACATCACTTTTGCGCTGCTGACTTTCTGCTGGGCTTTATCTTACCTCTTGACGTCAATCAGCTTCTGGTCCTCCAGTCACAGCTCTGGGTACGAAAAAAATTGCTTCGTCACAATCGAGACTGACTTAGATGCTGTTAATAGCTTGCGTGATGCTGGTGGCGCATTTGGTTTCATCACTGCGCTTATCGCCCTTTACGTTGGCCTAAGCGAGCTACATGCCTCTGAGTATAGTCTCTTCCATATGCCCACCGGCCATTTCGGCAGGCCTAGTAGCGCAGTTTGAAGCATTTTTACTCCTATGCATAGTTCTTCAAGTGAATGACCTAAGTACTGTAATAGTGTAGTGGCTGACTTTGTATACTGTAACAAAACTGTATTATGATTAATTAGCAGAAGTATCATCTCTTGATTAAAAATCTCCGCTAGGAAGAACTAGGCATATAGCTGTTTGATTGCGGGACCCGTGAAAATGCTCATAGTTACCTAATCAACCAGCACTCTTGTGTCGTCGGTATCTAAAGGTCTCGCAGTGAATGTCACCTATTCGAGCTCTGACACAGCATTGATGGTCTGAGCACCCACATGTACTCGAGATTTCATAGTAATGTGGCATCTCCGTGGGATATGTCAATCGCCTAAAGTAAATGAGATATCAATAGTATCGTTTTCGGATGCTGACGGAAACGACGGTCTGCGATTAGTTAGCTCCCGATCCGTGAGAAAGTAGATAAAGCTGTCCTTGGGCAGTATTTAGACCAGACCTGTGCAGTGCAGATTTGATACCTACTCTGTACTACCCACCATGCTTGCCACTCTTCGATCCCTCACCTCTCGTTCCTCGAGGAGGCACAAGAAATCTTCTGCAGCATCGGTGGATTTGGGGAAAGAGTATAACCAGACTAGAGAATCGATTGTGTTTGATCTCGACATATGTCATGATTCTACAAGTGTTGGTGCGGGACAGTCGTTGCTCAAAGCATATGACGGTAAGAAGTAACCTGGCTTGCTGCCTAAAATGCATACATTCTCACTTCTCACACCCTAGCCTCTACTGTCGAAAATGCTGGGCCGTCGACGGGGATCTTGGCAAAGTCACATCATAACATCTTCAACAATGTCAACTTAATTGAGTCACATCATCATTTCGATGGAACACACGCAGGTGGGCTTACTCCGTTCCAAGTTTTCATAGACGTCTGATCGAGTTATATCTGCACAGCTATTCAAGCGCTTGACCAGCGCAGAATGGCTGGAGCCGAATTCGACTCCTCGGCCCGTCATCCTGCGCCTCAGTGTCATCCACAAACACGCGTGGAATTGAGAAACAGGATTGACGACTGGCTGGATGGTAGTCTTAAATCCAGGAGTAGTAGTATGCTATGGGTCACAGGTTCCGCTGGTGTCGGAAAGACTGCCGTTGCGCAGACAGTAGCCCAGCGATGCAACGAAACCGGACGGCTGGGTGGGACCTTCTTTTTCTCCCGTCCGGGGGAAAGAAATGACCCAGAGCGGGTCATTCCTACACTTGCACATCAATTTGCCATCCGTATCCCTGACTACCGAAAGATCATTGCCCATATTCTGATGCATGACTCAACCATCCTCGAAAAGGATGTCGAATCCCAGTTTCGCAAGCTCATAAGCGAGCCTTTTGCCTTGATGAAGAGACAAAACACAACTTGGGTTATCATCCTGGATGGGCTTGACGAGTGCCAGGGAAGCGACGCACAGATCGGCCTCATTGAGCTCATTAGCGCTTATATTCGAAATTCCGATGCCTCCAACCCGACCCTCTGGCTCATCTGTAGTCGACCCGAGTGGCAGTTCCGGCAGCTTTTCTCGAACTCGGAGTTCATGGAATTTTGCATTCGGGAAGAAATTCTCATTGATAGTAGAAGTTCACGAGCAGACGTATCCTTTGCTCTGGAAGCGGGCTTCCAGGGCATACGTGGTAGGTACTGGGACGTTTTCAGCCCTACAGGTGCTGAGACATGGCCATCCGTAAGGCAACTGCGGGAGTTGTCTTTGATTGCTTCGGGACTCTTCATCTTTGCGTCAACGGTCCTTCAGTTCGTTGGTGACGCGGGATTTGGCGACCCGGTATCGCGCTTAGAGACTTGCCTCGCTTTCCTCAGAAGTCCTGAGAACTCTAGTTGCATGAATCCTCTGTATGCACTAGATCTCCTTTACGGGCGAGTTCTCGCAGATGTACCTTCAGAAATTGCGCCTGTTACCATTACGATCCTGGGCTTTCACATCCTTCAACCGGATAATCGCATGCCTGCTCGGGCAGTAGCTAATTTTCTCTGCCTTGATCAGAGGACATTCTATAAAGCTCTTCGCATGCTACACTCCATCCTTTTTATCCCTGACCCCGACGAGGCAGGTACACAGAGATTGCGTATTCATCATACCTCCCTCATCGACTTTCTTCGTAACGAGGATCGTTCTGGGAAATTCTCGTTGAAATACGGGAAAGCCGAAGCCTCTATTGCCGTACAATCTATCAAATGGTACAATCACTATTTGCAACTTGAATGTAAGCTACGAGGTAAGCCATTCTACCAATGTTGAGTTTTCGTTAAACATCTCTTTCGTTTCTTTTGCAGAGTCTGCTCATGAAAACTGCAACCTTGGTCTTCCTGACATCAGTTGGCCTGATTCACAGCGCGACAACGTTCCAGCACAGTATTCACGGCTTCAGAACTTCGCTAAGCGCAACTGTTGGAAATTGTGCCATGGTGTCTCAAATGAAAACCTCTCTTTAGTAACCAACGAGCTTCTTTCGTTCAACTTTTGTCATATGCGAAGCGTTGTCGACGCAATCAACTTCTCGCGATTCCTTTCTCGGTTATCCGAGGTAGTGAGTCCTTATACAGTCGATTTGTACTATAAAGCTGATAGGGTACACCAGAGAGAGAATGGCGGATTGATAAGAACTAGACCAGTGAATGTCCTGGATCGAAAGCTGCTGAGAGGGTACTCATTTGAGATCGCCAGACGACCTCAAACGGTAAATAATTGTTTTCAGCACTCTTTCAGTCTTGTTTCTCACATTTCAGAATAGCTCAACCAGATTGAAACGAAGGTGAACGGCGGTCGACTTAGAGCTGAGTACCACGTGTCTTCCGTTCACACTCTGGTTCCTATGTGGAACGCCGTAAAGACAGATTGGCATTGGCGTCCGATAGGGAGCTGGGTTGATAAGAATATCAGCATGACGGGAGTATTTTGGTTGGGCAACGGAGACCGGACTTGCGTCGTTACAGAGTATTATCGATTTATCCCGGAAGAGCCGGAATTGCTTGGTATGATAGAGGACGTGTAGCAATCGTCTTGCACGTCATTTTACTCCGAGAGTGAATGGAAAATATGGTGCACTTGATGCATAATGTTTGATACATCTGTTTTGGGCCCGATACGATTCAGAATGATGCTCGAGGCCACTATCGATATTCAAACTCCGACTTCTCGACGCTCCGCTTTGAATAGAGCTCTGATAACTTGCCTTGTCCCGAAGCTGTTACGCGTGCCTTTCCAATAGACGTGAGTCCTGGGCTATGATATCATGAGTACCTCCTGGTTACTGATTCATGGGTTTATTATAATAATACGCATGATGAATGCACTGCCGAACGAGATCCTGTCGCGCATCATTATTCCTTGCTCATGTCGCGAATAGCCCAACTTCATCCTGGGATTACGCTAATTGTGAAAGATCTATGAGCTGTAGCTTGACTCTGCTTCACTAGATCTGCTCAATATGGAACGATACTGCTCTCTTCACACCTAATCTGTGGACAGAACCTTACATCGTTCCTGGAGCCATACCTATCATTAGCCTCTCCAGCTGGTTCAAATGCTCTCGTAGCCTGCCTTTCTCTATCCACTTCCGAGTCAGCCCCTCGCTCAATTGGTAAAATTCAGGCACACCAGAAGCATTGCGGATCATTCAAGATATGTTACCTCACGGCTGTCAATTTCTCGAGGTCCGTTTAGCGTGAAAAGATTGAAGGGCATGACTTCGAGTATCTCAGCTTCACTCATGTTATTTCACGCCATTCACTCGTTCCCGTAATGACTCGAACTCAACATCTTGACTCTCTCATTCGTGTTGCCTCAATCTCCAAATTTCCTTCTGTCGTGTTTTCTGTTTACTATCGATATATTAAACGCGGCGATCCAGACGGTTGTCTTCAAACGCAGGCTGATCAACGGACAAGAGAAGTCTGAAGGAATATCATAGTTGTTTCAAAGTTTGCTAAGTCCAGTAGCCGGATATTCTGCATTGGGTGGCATGACGTGCGGGAGAACTCTGGCTTCTCTGGATTTGTTCGTAAAGGGTGGAGGAAAAATTTGGGGTATTGAAGTTCTAGTCTTGTGTTTATGTTAATAATTGATATACCTTCTTTATCATATAGACGAATGATAATATACTGGTGCACCATTGCGCAATGTCTTCCCTCGCAAGAAATTTAGGATCTTATTGCTGAGGCATGACACAGGTTCTCAATGAGACTTTTTCGCTTTGAAGGGCTGGGAAAGCCGTTTCTGATTAGGTCGAATTAGAACCTCATAAGCTGGCATTCTGAGATAGAGATGGTAAAGAGATACAAAACGCTCCAATAGTGACAGCTCTATCCCGCCTCACTGTTCTCTTTCACAAAACCTCATGACATTGGGCCTAGTAGCATGGTCAAGAAACGAGAAAATACATGAATGGATCCAGGAGCTATATGCCATTTTAAGCTACTCCCAAAATCGCCCTATCCCACCTATCCTCGCGATCATCGAATGTATTTTTGCTTTTCACATCCGGCAAGATAGCTTCAAATGCGCGAGACTCATTAGCACCTCTCCACCCAACTACCTGAACCTCAGTCCCCTTCCGACGCCCGGGATGCTTCTCGAAGCTGAGACGTCGCTTGATCTCGTCAGAGACCTCCGCACTCCTAAGCACCCGTTCCCAAACGTTTTCGTCGTACAGGTCCTTTTCACTCAGGTGATGAATAATCTCCAAAACGCCAAGGTTCTCTACCACTGGATAACTGAAAAACTCTACAAGGTGATTGACGGTGAATTGACTCTCAAGAATAATACCGCGCAGGTGTTCTGGAGCACTCGAAAGATAGCGATGGAGAGCGGGATGTAATTCGCCGACACCTTCCTCGCCGAAAGGCTCCATATCAACAATAGGCTCCGTAACCGCGAGAAGAGTGAGTTTTGGGGCCTCAAGCATATCCAGGAATTTATGGTTATCGAAGACGGCTTCGATGGAGAGGAATTCGAGGTGAGGGAGTAGAATTCGAGTCCCAGCTGGAATTTCGGAGGGTTCACAGCAACAATGGCAGGTGGTGAGGCGAATTGTGAGATGTGTGATTGTCGGTGTGATTTGAAGAACGTCGGCGACGTAAGTCATAAAGTTTCCGGCAAGGGAGAGACGTCTGAGGGAAGCGAAATCCTGTCCGGTATTCGTGTATCTGTAAGACGCAGGCCACCAAATAAGGGAGCAAAGTGAGGGTAAAGTGGATAGCTGTTGTAATACAGAGTCGGGAACCGGCATGTTCCATGAGGGTTTAAAATGCGCATTCTGCAGCTGATTGGCTCGTTCGAAAGGAATAGATTCAATGGGTTGCACCCATTTCCGATCCATAGGTGTGTATGAGTTGAGGGTGAAGTGTCTCCAGCGGGCGATGGTTGGGGCAAGGAGGTTGATACACGTGGTGAAGGGCCCGATGTCAGGAGAAGGCACCCTAGGACGGCGGTGATAGAGAACTTGAATCTGAGGAACGTTCGCATCCTCATCGGCAGTGCCGGAAGAGGAATCGCTGTCATCGCCGTCAGCGACGGGTGAAGGGTCATCCTGTTGATCTTCCTCATCCCCAGCAGCGGTGGAAGACACATCCTCAGGATCTTCCTCGCCCTTAGCTTCAGAATTGTCCGACTGCTCAACTGCAACCCTTAACGGGTACTCCTCTGTCTTTTCTTCGTACTCGATATATACCGCAAGAGGGGTCTCTCCAGATCGCTCTATCCACATACGTAGAATGTGGGGGGGAGGTATTAAATCAAGCGTGCGCTTCTGGCCAACGTAAATGCTGGACCAAAGTCGTTTCGACCCAGTGACAAGAGCATTCCAGCGCGGACAGACGCTAAGAAGTGCGACGCGAGCACGGTCAAGTTGACTGGGATCGTTTTGTACAATACACATCAAATATTGGAAAAAGAATTCTTCGAGTACAGTGTCTGGCAGGCGGTCAATCATTTTTACTGCGATGCGGCATGACGCATGAGCGAAAAATATACTGGACTAGGATAATGGACGACGAACCTTCAGAGGATGATGGGAGACTGGGGCAGCATCAAGTCGGGTCTGTCGTATTATATGTAAGGGCTTCATGACTCGAAGGAAGCGTCCTACCGAGGCCGGCCCTGAACTTTCTGGTGGCTGTGCCGCTAGTAGGCGTAAGTATCTTCTAATTTTGCATACCTCCTCTTGAAATTCGGCATGGTATCGAGGATGGAATAACTAGTGCCATTCATCCCGGTCATCGAATGAACGTCGTATTTGGTTAGTTTTACAGGGCCAGCATCTACTGATAAATTTGTATAACAGTTACAAGACCAAATTTACAAATAAGAGTACATGTTACACATTGATACATGATACATCTCACTGAAAGACGCGGATCCCCTCTCGGTAAGGATCGTAATCGCCCACGAGAATGTTATAGCTGCCTAGGTATTCAAATCTAAGTTCTACGCGGGGTCTCGCATCTCAGAGAGCGACTCAAATTTCGTCAACGGATTATCAATCGACTGAACCTCAAATATCGGTTCATCAAGATAGGTAGTCTTCTCACATGGGACCCGTGGTGCTGAGTACGAGCGACGTACTATATAAGTGTTCTCCTACAACATCCGATTCCATCCCTCCCCAGCAGGCCACTTCAACTCGTCTCTATCCCTCCCTCTGCCTCTCCAAACCCTCCTCACCAGTATCATCCTGGCCAACACCATCCAAATCCTCATCATCATCATCGACTTCCCTCGCATATTCATACCCACTCATCAANCCTTNTCTATCCTCTCCCCCTTGCCCATGACTCCCGCCCCTCCTTGCTCCACTCGTCAACGTGCTCGAAGACGACCCGTTGGGAATGAAACCCCTCCTAGGACTTAGGCCCGCCTCGGCTTTATATCGAGCCTTTTCGAAAACGGGCATAGCGCTTAATTGCAGCTCTGCAAGTTTCCTCTGTATCGTCTCACTACCACTCGTAGTCGTAGTAGTACTCGTAGATGTACCCAAGAACGATGTCGTGCTGCCACCAAATGACGAACTATAGCTCGATCTTCGATGTCCACTATTTATAAGCGGGGCAGACGGTGGCGGCGGCGAGAATAATACGTTCTTGGCTTCATTAAACGTCGAAGTCGTAACGGTGGCCGGTCCAAAAGAGGTTTCGCCGTTCGTACCGGGAAGCACCTGAATACTCTCAGGTCTCTTCCTCCTCGCGTAGGAAGGCGGTTTCGGCGGTGGTACCGGAGGAGGTCCTTTCGTTCCACCAAGGACAGATGATGGAGGAACGTGTAGCGATCGACTCCGTGTAACTCGACTCTGGCCTTGTGGTAAGGATGAAGTGGGTAAGCTCGGTACCGTGGTAGGTTTAGTCGGTGTTCCGGCGTCGACAGAGAGTGAGTAGTAGGGCTTGGTTGGCGAAGGAGGTGACGTGCGTGAAGAGGAGGCGACTATCGTAGGCTCCGGTGATGCAAAGGGTGATGTACCATAAATAGCTTCGAATGATTCGAGATTTCGTCTATACGACGGGTCTGGAGGTGGCGGTGGTGGTGCTTTCCGATCAGGGTGTGTGGGTGGCGGAAGATCCACGGTCGGGCGAGTGGGCGAGTCGAACGGACTCGATGTATACGTGGGTGTATGAGGTGTCGATCGAGAGGGCGGAGCAGCTAGTGCGATCTGCTCGAGCGAAGTTGTCGACATCGGTGGACTGCTAGGTTGAGGTCTTCGTCGCCTGGGTAATGCAGGTGGCCGATCATCACTACCGCTCCAGCTACTGGTGCTCGAATCGGATACCGGCGGAGGAACGTGTTTCGTGGGGCTCGTTTCTCTCCCATTCCGCCCATTCGAGAATGGGCTCGACACAGCACTACTTCTCAGCACCTGTAGCACCCTCTCCTTCTCCAGTTGTGCCTCAGCCCTCTTCATTGTCTTGGCAGTCTTGGATGCCGTCAAGGATTGTTGAATCAAAGGAGAGGTGACATGCATCGCGGGCTTGGCTTTCAAAGGAGGGGGTACTGGCGGAGGTTGTGAATGAGTGGGAGAGGTGCGTAGTAATGTTGATGCAGGAGGCTGAAGACGTGTAGGTGTAGGTGAGGATATAGATGCAGCGGGTCGTGGTGGTGGTACAGGGGGTGAGATAGGAGAACTCGCCGCGCTGAGGGACGGCTTCCGCGGAGGCAGTGGAGGAAGTCTAGATCCATCCTCCGAACGCGAGGATATTGGTTTACTTCGTGCGACAAATGGATTATTCGTACTGGAATCTGGACGTTGGGAAGGGTGGAGCGGAGGTTGTTGACCGGCTTCGTACGAAAATGGATTCGTCGGCTGGGGCTCAGATATCAACGAAGCATCCACAGAGCGCCGTGAAGCTTGGGGTGCTCGAGGCGTCGAAGGGCCTGCATTCGACGACGACGGAGGATGCGCTAGAAGAGCTAATATAAATCCGCGTGCAAAGCAACTTCAGATGCCTACTCACCTTGAACAAAAGCCAGGGATCGATCGACCTCTCTCCCATTGAGCGCATGGAAGACCAACCGCAGCGCAGCGAAAAACTGGCCTCCGCTAATCGTATCTCCCTGGGCCAGACTAGGCGCAAACAACCTCAAAATCTACACAGAGAAAAAAAGTCGATAAGCATCAGCAGAAAACACGCGGCGTTGTTAAACACTCGCCGCATCAATAGTCCCAAGTGGCAGCACGTCCGAGTACCGCCCTCTCATCCAAGCCCTCGTCTCCCTCACGCTAATCACAATCCGTTCATAGAATCCATCATCTCGTGTTTGGCCAGGAGGATCTTCGTCGCACAGTGCGAGATCGGTGAGGCTCAAGGTGTATAAGGCATATTCCTCGTCGTTGAGCGCAGATGAGTGTAGGGTTAGCGGGCGCATTAGTGGGTTTCCTGTTGTTGTCGAGAGCTGGTGTACAGTGCGCAGGTTGCGCAGGTAAGCGATGCAGAGTCTTGGATTTGTCCAGGGACCTCCTGTACAAACATGGGCAAACACGTGCGTCATTGATTCCGACCACGCACTCGCGCTTTAGATCCGTTGCTCGACGCTAGTCGTTGTTCCTAAACGAAGGCGTCCGGCCTACCGCCCAAGGAACCGAACGACCAGCAGCTGTTTTCATCCGTCCGCTCCACTTCGCCTCTCAGCGTCCACTGCACGTTCTGATTTAATGGCAGCTTGAACGGACAAATTCATCAATGCTCTCCTGCTGATCCTTCTTGCGTGGTTAGTGAGTCATATTGACCGCGCTAGCTACGAGTGGCTTGTAACGACTCTTGACTCCCAACGCCGTACCGCTCTTAAAATCCTTCTACCATATTCAGCTACTCCCCATTTTCTCAGGCCGCTCCATGTAAACGCCGTGGGCCCGAGAAGGACAGAACTACAGGGCAAGGCGGTGCGTTTCTGGATGAACGGAAAGTCGCGACCCCTCCACCTTGTTATTGGATTTCGCACGACACAGTGCAATAGCATGAGGCCCAAGAGGTGTGTGATATTTAAGGCTTTATGCCTATTCTAAGTGTGTTGTAGAAATGGGCGACTGCCGTTGAGGTCNCGGCCGCATTATCTGCTTTCTCTGGTCTTTTCTCTCAATCTATCTCTTCACAGTTGACTGTTGCTCGACTATAACACCACGTGTTTCTGTCAGATATCGCCACGTTTGTCTACGAGGGCGCGGATCATGGGGAAATCCGGTGAGATGAGGCTTCGAGATGGGGTTCGCGCGGGGTGCGCTGCTGGTGGGACAAAGAAGGGTGGGAAGAAGGGCAAGAAGGACAAGGCTGGCAGATATCACATCAAGGATGCGCTCAAGTCGCCGAAAGCGACGACGTACACTGCGCAGGTGCTCTTTGGCCAGATTGTGAGCGGCGACATCGACCTCGACCCCGAATACCAGAGAGATGTGTACACCGTGCTGTGGGCGTTGTTCTCTATCTCATATGCGCAGACGTCGTGTGGCCCGAGGCGAAACAGGTCGGCCTCATCGACTCTATATTCCGCAATTTCTATATTCCACCTGTCATATTTGGTACGTCGTATCGCACTCGATGGTGGATGTACTAACGCTACGCGTAGCCGTGAGCGCGCACGACGACGGATCCAAGCACAGAATATGCATAGACGGCAACCAACGCCTTACCGCAATATACCGATTCATGCTCGGCCTGGTACGTACGCGCTCATCCTTCACATTCACCAATCCACTAACCTCTCCGCAGGTATACCGTAAGACCACCACTTTCTCCCTCCTCCTCGCTACTCACCTCCTCTCCAGACTGCGACCGCTCAACGGGCGAAAAACTCTGGTACAAAGGCTCCTCCACCACCTCCCGCTCCAAATCCCGCACACTCCTCCCCCGAAAAATACCACCGCCCTCTTCTCCAACAAACAAATCGTCTGCGTCGAGTACATGGACATCGGCGACAAGGACGAGCGCGAGATCTTCCAGCGCGTACAGCTCGGCATGGCCCTCACGCCCGCCGAAAAACTCGGTGTCGTCAAATCGCCCTGCGCGGATTTCATACGGCATTTGCAGTCGACGTTCTTCAAGGACTCGGATTCGGCGTTGACGAGTCTTGCGTGGGATCGCTCGAGGGGTACGGACTTCAGGTGTCCCGCGACGGTGCTGTGGTGTATTGAGAGATACTGGTCGAGTCCGGCCAATCTAGCAAATACGGGGTCCATCCAATAACTCGAGTCATTCCTCACCCCGCCGAAGTCTCTATCAAACACATTCAAAGCCAACGTCACAGCGGGGTTCACCACCCTCCAAGCCATGCTCACGTCCTCCGATCCCGCCATCACTCTCCCTTTCCAAATCACCACCGCCGAACTGGGCCAGGACACCGGGGGTCTGGCAAAGGCGATTATTGAGATGAGGAGACAGGTCCGCTCGGAACACGTCAACGTCCGCATGAACACCCGCATCGGGAAGACGATGATCACATTCATTAAAGACATCAAGCTTGAAGACTACAAAACCGAGGACGACGGAGAGACTGAGATGTCGAGAGAAGATGGTGAAGTCGCGCCGGTGCCCTAGGCCAAGAAGAAGGAGATCAAATCCGAGATGCCAATTACAAAAGTCGGACCGCCGTCGAAGAAACGGAAGTGCGCGTCAACGACTGTTGGAGAGGAGGGATCGCCGACCGAGGCTGAGATGCCGGGTGCGAAGCCTGCCGTCATTACAAGTAGGTTGGCGGCGATTAGGAAGGGGATGTAGCAGCATCAGGCCAAGGTCGAGGACGTGGACAAGTGGGCTGCTTTATACATAGTTATTATTCTGTTTTGTATCGATTGAGAAGCATCGTCTCAATGCATTGTTGTTTTTTCCTCATTTGATGCCTGTTGGCTTCTGAAATTGCGGCCTGACCCTCGAAGGCACCACTATCGTCAGAGAAAGATGAGTTTATGGAATGTTCGCATCCTGGAGGCATCCAAATGGTGCTCTGCGTGCTTTACTCTTTTCGCGAGCTATAGGAAACTGCCCCGGTCATTATACTCTGGAATACCAGGGGTCTTTTGGATCTGAGGTGTTTAAAAGGGCATGGGGAGGCCAGATAATGGTGCCAGTGGATAGTGCAGATTATTACCTCATTTTTGAAAGTTGTTTGAAGAAAATTGGTGGAGATCTGCTGCATGGAGAGGGGTTGCAATCAACAGGGAAATTGGGAGAGGATCAGTGGCTGTGCACTCAACCTTGTAGATCACTAGATCACTCCATCACCTATCTCTATTTGCCATCACCCCCATCAATAAACTCAACATGACCCCCCCACCCACAATCCTCTTTCCATATCTCCTTAACCGCTCATCCTTCTCACTCCAAATAACTTTTGTGTCGAAAATAGGGTCCTTCTTTACTTCTCTGACAAATATCACCCTATGCAATTCATAGCTTGTCCCTAGGATCAAGGCTCTGTTTTTAGCCTCTAAGCTGTCCCTAAATCACAATCCTATGTATCTCTAAACAACCTATGAAATGGACCTTGTCTAGTAGGCATAACATTTGTCAAAAGAGTAGGGGAGGACCCTATTTTTGACACAAAAGTTGTTTGAAGTCAGGAGAATGAGTAGTTAATCAGATATAAATTGTGGGTGAGGGGGCCATATTGAGTTTATTATTGGAGTTGATAGCAAACAAATATAGGTGATGGAGTGATCTAGTTGATCTACAAAATCCAGGGCACAGCCACTGGATTATCTTCCAATTTCCCCCTTGATTGCATTCCCTCTCCATCCACCAGATCTCTACCATTTTTCTTCAAACAACTCCTAATAAATAGATGAATAGATAATAATTACCTCTATCTGATAGTACTGTTATCTGGCCCTACTACGCCCTTTTCAAAACCCAGTATCCAAAACCAGACCCTGGGTAATGCAGGGTATAATGACTGAGGCAGTTGCCTTAGCAAGCAAGTATAGCTCGCAAAAAGAGTAAAGCGCACTAAGCAGCCCTTTGAATACCTATAGGATGCTAACATTCCATAAACTCATTTTCCTCTGATGATAGTGGGCCATAAGTTCAAAAGGCATTAAACAGCAAATACAATAATACATTGAAACAATGCTCTCTATAATTGACACAAAACAGAAGAATAACTAAGCATAATAAAGCAGATCACTTGTCCACATCTTTGACCTTGGTCTGGTGCTGCTGTGTCACCTTCCTAATCACCACCAGCCTACTTGTAATGACCACAGGCTTCGCACTTAGTATGACAGTCTTGGCTGGGGACCCCTCCTCTCCAACAGTTGTTGATGCACATTTACATTTGTTTGATGGCAGTCCGACTTTTGTAATTGGTGTCTCTGACTTAACAACTTTCTTCTTCTTGGCCTTGGGCACCAGCGTGAGTTCCCTATCTTCTCTTAAGAACTCTGTCTCTTTGTTGTCTTTGAGCTTGATGTCTTTAAGGAAGGTAATCATTGTCTTCCTAACTTACAACAACATCGACTGCAAATGTCAAATCATTAAAGGTGCAAACACTATCTTGTAAGAACATACTATACCAGCACCAACACCCAACCTCAACTACCACTTAGACCCTGAGGAGCTTTACCACTTACCAAACAAGATCAGCTATTTACAATTATTGTTAGAAGTTACAATCAAGTCTTGATCCAACTCCTTAATCATCAAATCTGCTATTCCACTTCCACTCTTACCTACATCTAATTTAGATTCACATCATATCATAGAAAATAATATACTATCATCTCTTCTACACTTAGCATTTTCACATCTCTTGATTAAGTCTCAAATGTCCTATAGCAAAGATGCCATTTCCTTCTTGTTTTCTTGCTCAAAGTAGCAATTTTTCTCCTGATCTCGTGGATAGGCTCAACTAGTGGCATATCAGATTCCTGTGCAAAACTTCTCATCTAATCTTCTACAACAGCCATTGATCAAGTCTTAAATAACACTGAAAAACCTGATACCATCCCTACCACCTCCAACTTTGCCATCACCCTCAGTCACCAAATAGTATATTCCATTGATCATATTTTTCTGTAGACAGACATGCCATCTAGATTAAATCCAGTGGCTGTACGTGAGGATCCATCAGTATAGCTACAGGATCCAGCAAGGCCACCAGTGTCTTAGTGGGTGTCTATAGCCATCTTGGGATATGACATTTGTCAAAGGGGTAAGGGAGGACCCTATTTTTGACACAAAAGTTGTTTGGAGTGAGAAGGATGAGTGATTGAGGAGATATGGAAAGAAGATTGTGAGTGAGGGGGTCATATTGAGTTTATTGATGGGGGTGATAGCAAATAGATCTAGGTGATGGAGTGATCTAGGTGAACTACAAGATTGAGGGCACAGCCACTGATCTGCTTCTAAGTACCCTCTTGACTGTACCCCCACTCTGTCTACCAGATCTCCACCAATCTTTTTCAAACAACTTCTAAAAATTAGGTAATGATTTTCTCTATCTATTAGTACTGTTAGACCCCTTTCAAAACACAGGATCCAAAACCAGACCCTGGGTAATGCAGAGTAGAATAACCCTAAATTACTTAGTCTATTCTATTTATAGTTCTACCCTGAGTAGCTGGTTAGTATTTATATCCTTAAGATACTCTTGTATTTCTTACAAATTAGCATTACCTTCTAAAAATCTATGTGTGGGCTATGGCTATATTAGATCCAGTAGCTATATTAGTTGATCTAATGGCTAGACTGATAGCTTCAGTTGCACAACCACTGGATACTTAGATCACTCCCATCAATTGACCATCAATCCATCAGTTAGAGCACTCAAATCACATCAACACCTAGCTTTGTTTGCCATCACCCCCATCAATAAACTCAACATAGCTCCCCCACCCACAATCCTCTTTCCATATCTCCTCAACCACTCATCCTCCTCATTCCAAACAACTTTTGTGTCAAAAATAGGGTCCTTCCCTCCCCCTCTAACAGGCTAGCAAATAAATATCTCCAATCAGCAGCCTTTGTAATGCTTGTCTATGATCACAGTGAGTTGCATTGTATTACTGGTGCTTCAACTGTTCTGAACATTCATCATTCAGTCTTGACATTCTCACAGGAGGTCATCCTGAATTCCAATCCATGAGGTGATTGAAGCCTGCAGCTAATTTGGTCTCCATTGTTTCAGGTAGACAATATTTGGATGCATCAAATTTTCCGTCATCACCAGTCTTTTCCTCATGAATTGTTATGGTAGGACAAGAAGGCCACCAAAGGAAGAGAAGAGTCGGAGACCTGACTGACTGATATCCACTCTCTCTTTAATCTGTGCTTCCTCAAGTGTAATGCTGTATATTGAACTTGAAAGTCCTAAGGCAGAACAAGCTGCCCATTTGGCCATTGTCTAGGAAGAGTGTGAGGATGAATTGTAATGCACACATTATGGTAACTACCTGACTCTGATTGCAATGGATAAGATTAGCCCAGTTAAAGGATTTCTGGAGTCCCCAGCTGCTCAAGGGAGGCCCTGCCACTAATCCACCTCTGTTTGTGTCCCAGCGTTCATTAGTCTTGAAATAGAACACAGTCTGCTCTTTACCAAAGAAGGCATGGTAGATTGCATTGCAAAGCATAATTGGAGTGAGGAGGATAAGTAGTTCAAAATATATGCAAAGAGGATTGTAGGCTAGGAGGGGGGCATGCTGAGTTTATTGATGGAAGGTGATAGCAAGCAGATATAGGTAATGGAGTGATCTAGGTGATCTACAGGGTTGAGAGCACAGCTACTGATCCTTTCCTAAGTACCCTCTTGACTGCACCCCCTCTTTGTCTATCAGATCTCCACTAATCTCCTTTAAACAACTTTTAAAAATTAGGTAATGATCTTCTCTATCTATTGGTACTATTATCTGACCTCTAAGTCCTTCCTACTAGTGACAGGTGAAACTGTGCCAAAAGATTCTAAGTAGATTGATCTCACATTTTGGAGAGGGTACTATCCCTGCCAGAAGCCAGGTTTCATGACCAGATGTCTTCAACTTTCTCCTACTATTTGGACAAACCATGCATCTCTCAATCCCAAACTCCTTGGCATAAGAGGAAGTGCTGTGGAGATGGCCAATTGGATGCTTGTAAACTTGCACTCAAAGCCATTGGTTACTTATCACCACAGACCACTACATTGGAGTGCCCGTAATCACTAACTACCAAACCGCTTCAGATACTCGAGTCCTTTCCAAAGTGCACAGTCCAAGGCTATAGCCTGGACATTCAGATATGTTTTTATTCTTCATTCTCAATTCAGTATTCACCTTTAGTCGGGATGATTCAGTATGATAAATTTCTTCCATAGGTCGTTTGTGCCTAGCCTGGCCCTAACAATATAAGGCTGGTAGTGGACGTCCACTTGACACACAAACATT
>JANIEX010000514.1:0-28463 GCA_027627405.1 Leucocoprinus birnbaumii | reverse complement strand
AGTGTTTAGCCTTCGCGGAAATCTCCTTGGGGATTTCTGCCTCTAAACACCTATCACCTTGTGATACCCCAGACTGTGGCGACCGACGTGAGCAAGATGAAAGCCGTGGGTCTTCATGTTTCTCATTTCAATCCGAAGTCCGCAAGAAGTGCATCCTCCTGGCAGAGGTCCATATGCTCTGGTTGCTTTGTCATGTTTCGGGATGACTCCAAAAATGGATCTGCAGGCGTTCATTTCATCTTTGAAGAATTTAATGTTCTGTCGTCCGACTTTGGTGTCGGTGACGCGCCTTAATTTGGACTCATTTCCGCTCGAGCAGGATCGGCAAAGGTTCTGGACCGGCAACAAGGGTTGGATGAAAATTCTCTTCGTTGTCTGGCCAGCTTCGGCATGGCAATGTGGTAAGTATTTTTGGGATCATTCCCCGAATGCATCAAGCACAAGCTCTTTCTCGTCATCTCGAGCCAATCCAGACTTGCGTCGTGAGCTCGGACGCAATTTGATTGACATTAGAATCAGCTTCAAATGGGAGTCGGCTTGCCCACATTTTATGGTCTTCTGCGGGCTAAGTGTAAAGACATTTAATAAATTCACTCAGACCGCTTCATAGGAGCTCGGGTGTTCTATTCTATTGGGGCTATCCGGACGAGAAGGGTAGCAACCTGCCACAACCTATGGTGAATTTACTTTCTGGTAGATCGCCCTTGTGTTCCTGGAAGGGTTTAGTGACCTAGGCTTATGTGTGGTAATCCAAGGATGTCTGAACACCTCTCACCTCAGCTCTAACTTACCCACCACGACCGAGACACAAAACTAATACTCAGAATTTCATATGAGCTGCTTCTAGCTAGTCGGGCCTCGGAGCCGGATAGAATTAATATCAAGCACGGTTGCGAAAGCTTGTGTAAGTGAGCTCAGGAGTGGGGCAGCGATCCAGGTCCCGCAACTTTGTCCAAAAGCAGTATGATCGCCCTGAATGTTGTTTTTTCCTTGCCTCTGCTTTCCACTGAGGGTTTTCGTTGCTGTAAATACGGGGGTTTTCTTTATCATTTGCTTTTCAGAGTGCACTGACAAGCTAGCCAGTCGGGTTCCTATGTTTTTATTGTGTGTAGGTGCCACCAAATCCTTACATCATGCACCACTCCATCATGCTGCACGTTGATGGGAGAACGCCCTTTTTACTAATCGATTGACGGACCCGATAGAAGACCTCGTCTACAGCGAGATCTTCGTTCGGCATTTTTTCTGCTTCGTAGGCATCCCCATCGACACCAAACAACAACACGAGCCCAAAACCGTTGCTAATCGCCCGTTTATCGCCGTGAAATGTCCATCGTCTCGGGTCTCGCGAAAAAAGTGTCCACAGATGATTTGACCGGATATGGCGGGAAGGACGTTTTCAAGTGCACTCATTGAGTCTGCATAGGTCGCGCCTGCTTTTTGGGTTGTTCTGAAGAATGGAGACTGTGGCGCATTTCCGTGTTGATTGATTGAATAGGCGCCCAAACCGTACCTATACTCAATAGAGAGCTCGGCCATTGGTTTTGGTGCCAGTGACCCCCTCTTGCTAGCGCAGCCAATACTTTTTTTGTTACGAGATATCAGGCTTCTCGTTACGGGATTCCCCACATCGTGTGACATCCCACTCAATGTTGTTAAGTGGACATCCCGACTGCGAACAATTGTTGCGAGGGTAGGGCTTGCAGTTCCTATGTGCTTCGGCGGTTGGCGACCGGCTGGTTTCTGAGAGGAGGCTCTTCCTTTGAGTCGACGGGAACTGTGAGGAAACTGGAGGGGGTAAATGAATTATCGGCAATCGATGGGTCATCATCAATCTGTGTGACCAAGTGCTTGTTCCGGGTGCCACAAGCGGACTACGCAGCCTGGGTACACGAATGTGGATTCTGCGTTAGGTAACCTCCCACAGTTGGGACTGTCTCCTCAAGTTCTCCTTCAGAGACTAGCGGAGAATCCTATCAAAAGCAGGTAAGAAATACGAGCGAATTCTTCTTCAAAAAGTGAGGAGCGATAATTTGGCAAGCGATAATAGTCGTGCTTAAATATCCAAGTCGACGTTCATCTCAGAGCCGCACACGGTCGGATCTTTGTCAACACTAAGTCGTGTCAACTGTCCATGTGCATAGGCATTGTGGTCAAGGCGTGTTGAACTGACGAGGTCATCAAGAGGCTTTAGAGGGAATCCAGTTGACTGGAACTGTTTGGCAAGAAAGGTATTAGGTGACATCAATCGGAAACACACGCATGGGGATCTGGTGCGTGGCTTATTCTCGATGGTACTTGCGTCCGTCGAACATCCCCAAACGGCTTGATCGGGATCGGGATCGTATCTTTAGATATCGCACTGTATTGACAGCAGTGCTCTTCCTTATTTTGGCTAGTGGAAGCTGAACCCTTTCTGCTGATCAAAGTGGTCATGTCGAGACGCCCTGGTCTGATGAGTATATGAAAGGCAAGTCGACCTTTTGTACAGAATTCAACCTCACCCGGCTCATACCCAACTCCTCTTCTCGGCTATGTATCTCAACTCTTTCCAAGTGCGAGGGAACTTCGAGGCCAGTGGCTCGACGGCTCACACTATCACCACCCAGACCATGACGGTCGATGACTTATCTTCCACCTACTCTGCTGAGGAATCAATCGCCGTCATGCACCAGCGAGATGCCACTGGCCGTCGATGCCATAAAACCCTCAAAGGCGGAGGCGAGGCTGTATGGCCTCCCAACCTGTACGTGTTGTTCTGTTCCATTAATAGTTCCAGTGATTGAATCTGGCCCTTGTCAATGTTTGCAGGGAAGCGGCGCTCATCGCAGGTATGCACGGTTACTCATGACGGCGAACTCGCTTTTGACTAAGATATTTCATTAGGTTTACAATTGTATTCCGACAGGCATCGGGTGCACATGAGGCACCGTGGCCGTTTTATTGGCCGCAACCATTTCCTTTCGGACTATGTAAAATCTGTCACTGGCAGACGACGAACTGCAAAGCAGGTTGGAAGTCGCCTCCAGCAACTCAAGGACACTTGTCGTGAGCTTGATAGTAAGTCTTGATTCGAACCTTCACAGCTACAGCATCCTCATCACCGTGGAATAGTTCTCTATTTGATTACCGGCAGCCGTTCACCCTCTCCCCGCCGCGATCATCGTCGGGGCAGAAAATCTAGCTCGAAGACTTCGTCGCGAAGGTCAGTCAGTAGCTCGCCAGAGCTATCTGACGAAACTTATGAAGAGTCCCCGGAACCGCATGTAAGTGGCTTGTATATCGAGAATAACGTTAGATTTTGATTCGTATCTGTAGTTTATTCAGGCCACACCCGACTATGCTCCCCTTGTTGAGAGCCCTCAATCCATTTCCTATCCTACGTCATCCGTATCCCCGTCTTCTCCTGTCTATGAGCCGTCGAACCAGTGCTCCTTCACACACGAACAGTGTAACACGGTTCAGTACTACGCGTCTTCCCAGTGCTATTCCAACCAGAACGAGTGGGCATGTCCTCCCCAGACTTCATCCCCGACATACTCTGCGCCTACTCAGCAATGGGGCAATTATTACTCGGCGGTGGAGGCCCAACAGCAGCATCAGTACGCATATTATGATTCCCAGTATTATTGACGGCTTTTTCCCGGGACTTTGGTGTTTTATGTATACCCTTTCTTGAGGCGACTCAAGATATTTACCTGCATATCAATATCTTCGATTTTCATGTCTACTTGCATCCACTACTATGCTTTCGAGGATTTTCGCATGTACTATCAAGTGCTTACTACTTATCGACCCTAGTATCATATATATTAAATTCAAACTCGAGTATTGTCTAATGCGCCTGAAACCTGTCTAGTATTCGCGATCTCCATGACATTGAACTTCTGAAGTCGGTAGTAGTCTTCGACTACCGAAATCCCGCAGACGCTCTGTAACGATGATATCAGATAGCTGTGCCGGCGTTGGAAGGTCTCCGTACCTTAAAGACCTCAACAAGAATGAAAAGATCGGGATTCTCCAGTGCTACTGTATGTCCCTCCGGCATGCAGCGAGCAATATGTTGAATAAGCACCGGCCGCGAAACTGTGCTGTGATTTCGGATTCTCAGCTCCACCTTATACTAATCGATCCTGAGATTAGCCGACGTCCCTTAATTAGAGGAAGAGACACACGGTATACTTTCTTTCGAGACGGCTCTGAAAGAAATTGTAGAAGACGTCGCGACATAGCGACTCGATTTCCGGTAGATTCGCGACGCAGTTTCCGCTGACTGGGACAAAACGATGTGTATACCTAAACATTGGTGAATCATCATTCTCAGTATCTAAGGGATTTGTTACCGGGTATGGGTCACACCCGTGCGCTGCACGTTCTGAATGTGTTTTACGACCAGCTGTACAGGGTCGACGGGTGGCTTACATGAAATGAACACGACTAGGAGAAATGCGGTAAATCGACTTGTTAAGGCTGGACCTGTGTCAAGATTTACCACAGGGTGTATTTGTTTGACAGCTTGCTGTACGATCGAGGTGATCAAAGTTCAACATACTGAATGCTGAAAAAGATATAATCACCAAAGCGCTTCTCTTTTCTCGGCTTCTGCAAAGAAGACATCTCGTCGGCAATTTGAGCCTCCAGGCTGAGTTCACCTTGTTCTCCAGGCTCGGGTGGCTCTTCGGGCCACATGTCATCGGCTAACTGGTATAGGTTTAACACCTGGTCCACGAACGGCCGTCGGGGACCCTTACTGATTCAAAGAGATCATAGAGTTCGCCGACTGTCTGCTTTTCCTTTCCCTTGACACCTATAATGAGTATTTAGTCCGAAGAGACTTCAAACGACTCATGAATTGCCTTACAGCTAACCCAGATACCAGGCCCATCTATGCTCCGTTTTTCCCAAATGGGTGTTCCGTCCTTGATAGAATAGCAGGTCAGCAAGATCGCACAGATTTGATCCAGGGACAAATACTACAGAACGGTATTTCTTTCGTTTTTCGTTTCCAAGTATTTTTTTCTTGATATCTGCCATAATGAATTAGATGCAGTGGAAGGGTGATGCGTCCGTATCTGAATAAGGCCTCCTAAGGTAAAGTCTGATTGGTTGCAGTGATCACGATGTTCTAGAACATGTGACCGTTAGTCGGGAGAAAATTTAACGAAGCTGGTTTATTCGCTTAGCCTTTTGCGTTCGCTACCCCTTCTCGATAAGTAACCCCAAACCAAACGCTTTTGAATGCTGAATCGTGTGAACTGATGAATACCGGCGGAATGGGATGCTGTTTGTCGGAACTTCGCCGGTACCAAATAGCCCAGGTAGTCTTAGACTGGCTACCAAATAATCAAATAAAACTAACGTGGCTTAGGAGCACACTTGAACCAAATAAGTATCCAGGTTTGTACTCTCGTCAGACGAGATACAATATTTCCCGGTCGATTTTATCACTGCGCATTGACCTGTAGGGTGGACATACACGTCAAGTTTGGGAGATCTGCTCTATCTCCGGTCAGCACAAGAGCGCGCGGGAGAATCAAACCCTCGAACTGGACCTGAATGCGAACACCGCCAGGAGACTGGCTTCTGAATTCTGTCAAAAATTTCATGGGTATTCACAAACCTTGATCAGTCCGTTGTCCCTTGCTAACGAAATACTAGCCTTTGCGATAGCACCCACACTGAACTCCCGGTTTTCTCGCATGCGGTGGGAACACCGTCCCTCGCCCTTTCTCACTTTTCCTATATGGGAAATATTGCTCTATACGCGGTAATTGGACAAACAAGCGACTGAATTTTGATTATTTCTGGGGGGTCGGGTTTGGTAATTCTTTGGATCAGGGCGCTTGAATATGACATACCCGTATTTATTGGGTTCCCGATCAGTGAGGCAACCAGGGGATGGCTACATTTGTATAGGCCGGTATTCTAGTCAGCCACAACCGGTACTCTATTGCATTACAAGTTCGCTGCCGTTGACATAAACCAAAGGAAACACAACTTTCGCTAATAGTGTACTAGGTGGCCCTGATCTGCCGCCACAACCTTGGCCACAACAAGAGACGCTGGAATAAGGCGCCCCGCCATTGAACTCAGAGAAGTCGCTGACATGTGTACAAACAATACAAACGGACGGCATTTTCTGTACTATTCCATTCAAGTGAACTTGTTTGATGGTGTTGACGCAGCCCCAATACTCTGCTCGGGTGCCTCATCGGTGGAGGTGGATCACGGCCAATGGGTTTTGCACCCTCAGTCCTCGTTAAGCGAATCTGGTGACCGAAGCATGATAATTTGAGCTGTCGAAAAAGGGGTGACCTGGTCAAGTGGTCAAAAAACTGACATATCCCCCATCTAAACTGGACAGTTCAAGGACAGTTACAACCAAGTTCTGGTTGATCATCGATCATCTCGATCATTCATCAGGAACTCGCAACCCCAACTTCGATTGAGAAGCGCCGATAGCGCCTGACAACATCGCTAGTGACGACAGTCTGAAGGAATCCCGATAAAGGGAGAAGCAGAAGACTGATCTTCCAGCTTCCATACCAATCCTTACACGAGGCTAAGGGCATGGGACGATATTTTATTCTAGACCGACAGAAGTCTATGCCGGTGATTTGGGCCTTACGCGAATGTACTCCCGGCCGTCTGTCTCTACCGTCCATCAAAGGAGACTGGCCCTCCTCATGTTACTACTGAATCCCTTCAAGCTGAGTTTCTACGTTCCTGGGATAAGGCATAAATGCACGAGGCACAGCCAGTGAGGCTTGGCCACCTTTTGGAGTTCCGAGTTCTCAGCCTCTCGCGGACATAACGTAGATAACTAACCAATACATTGTTCAAGACGGTAACCCCTTCATTTTTTGCGGTTAGAGTTTACAGTGCGGCTCCGCAATCTTCAACGGAGCCATTCTATCGTATAACACTAGCTCTTACACCCATACCCCTACGAGTCATGTCAAAGGCTGAACCTCATGGAGTCCACAACCATCGTTTTCACCCCGTACTACAGCACCTCAATGTTTCAATGCTCACCACTTCTAACCTCCTGATACCATGATCATCGTTCCCTCTTAGAAAAAGGAACGCCACTACTAAAAGCGTAATCAAATATATACAAATGGATCTTAACCAGGTGGACAGCTCGTGTATCGTACTGCATTATACATACAGCTGATAATTTGTCATTGTGGCGGGTGCGTGTTGATACACGTTGTGGCGAGTATGTCGTCTTGTATCCTCGCACCTCCTCACACCCTCGAGTCAGTTCTTCCGGTTTTAAATAAAATAGCCGGGGCTATGTAAATAGCTCATGAGCGTCACCTATGATTAAATGTATCCGATTGGTAGTTCCTCCATGATCGATATAGCCTGTTGATTGTCAGGGATAAGGAATAGGGGCCCAGGACTTCGCTGCATTTTCTAGTCGTGGTGGTAAGACTCATGGTATACCAGAAGGAGCACAAAGGATGGATATATGCTTCGGCTGTAACACATGTTCAATTCGGGTGTTGTGCTTGATTATCCTCCTGCGTAGTCGGTGGAGTCGGGGATCGTCCAGACTCCAAAGCACAATCAAGGGTGCTCAACCTCGACCCGTGCAGGGTATTTGCACCCCAGACTGGGGCACCGACGATCCTGGGAACGGTTCTCGACACTGATTTCGACGCAAAGGGCAAACTTCCGCGAAAGCAACAGTCTCCGGGCGCTCNCGCTGGTTCCTGCAATCGAAGTTCAAACNTCGGCAGCCCTTCACTTGCACTGTGAACCAAAACTATTGAAGAATAGCAAGAAGGTATCTTAGTCGCCCAAATGTCCTTGAGTAACTGAATCTGAGTTTTACTTGAGAGACATGCACTGCGGTCGAATTTCTTAATTAGCCAAAGTTCTCGCGTCAGATTTGAACCGACGATGCACGTCTGCTGTGACTCTGGGATTAAGCGCCTAATTATGACGCCCTTCCGAAGTACGACTCGACGCTCGTGCGGCATCAATGATCAAAGACGCGCCGGGTCCAGCTCTTTGGGTTTTTCTCCTAAACTTTTACTTTAAGGTTCAGTCACAACATTGAGTTTCACTTTCAGTAATAAACCAATAACTTGGACGGCATATCGGGGGATTTGAGACAATTTCCTTCATGTATGGTGTTTCCATTAGGCACAATAAGGGTCGAACTGCGAGAGGTCATACTACGAGTACTCAATCACGATCAGTCTTCCACCACTTCCATTTACCTCTGAATTCTTGACTGGCTCAAAAAATGTCGGCTTAAAGACTAAGTAAAACACGCTCGTGCTCTCCCATAAAAAAACAAAAAGACTCAAACCGCCGGTGGGGATCGAACCCACAACCTTTGCCTAAGTTAATCTCATGGAATCAAATCCCACAAATCATAGGAAAGCAACGCACTACCATTGTGCTACGGCGGCTCAAACACCTTCTGTCGGCGATACAATATCACTCGCCCTAGAGATACTGGCAGCCTGCGCACATTCTTAGATCCGAAGCAGCTCAGCATGTTGCAAGTCATGTTTAAGGTCTGTATTCGCTGGACCCACGTAATAACGTCGCAGTTTGTACCTGACCGCTGTACACGGACAGGTTACCTCAAACGTTGCCTTTACAACCGTCGGACTTTAGTGGAATGGAGTGTCGAACGGTCCACATCCCCGCAAGTCCGGTTCCCTCATCCTTACATTCAATCATGAGCTTGGCATGAACTTGCTCAAACACGATCTCTCTACCCTTATCGAGCACCCTCACTGAATCGTCCCTTGTCTTGTAGATGATAGACTCTGTGATCTACGCAGCCTCTCGTAAGTGCAAATGTATTTTTCCAAGTCCCCGTACGTATTGGTAACAAGAGGCTTGTTTCGACATGTCAAGATGAACCTGACACAGTATTGATCTGGGGGGGTGATGACGTTG
Source organism: Leucocoprinus birnbaumii (assembly GCA_027627405.1). Taxonomy (NCBI): domain Eukaryota; kingdom Fungi; phylum Basidiomycota; class Agaricomycetes; order Agaricales; family Agaricaceae; genus Leucocoprinus; species Leucocoprinus birnbaumii. The sequence goes on along the minus strand of JANIEX010000514.1, from coordinate 19,535 downwards.
ATATTCATTATGGAGGATTATCGTGAAAGTCAGTAAGTGAACCAGGTACGGACGACAGACACGTGGAGAGAATACAATACAGTAATTAACAACACCAATGAGTACTGGAGAGAGCTAGGAATACAAAAGTCTGCATTCAACCTTCGAGGGTGACCAGCCTCGAGTAAGAATAAATGGATTGAGAATTTGAATGACCAGAAAGCAAAATAAAGAGAAGTACAACAGCAAGACCAAATAAGACAATAGGCAGTCTGCCTAGATAATACAATAGCAACCAGAACAACAGCAACAAAGTAAACAAACAGGCGCGAATCTTCAATTTCAAACCAATGCAGCAGACTGGAGGTAGCCTCTGAATATGGAGTCGCGTACTGAGAAAATGATCTCAACATCAAACGAGATCACAAAATTATATGATATTACTCACCATTGCCGATGATGCGTTGCGTTGCTTTGGTATCCTGGATACACATGTCAGTAAGACGATCACGGAACACCGTGATGGATACATACTACAACACTCGTGAAGTGCGTGTAAAGCACCCGTCTGTTCTCATTATTCCTTCTATGAACTTGTAGAAAGTGCGCCCGGAAATAGTTAAGCACTGTCTCATAGTCGTTTGTGCGGTCTCCGAAGGAGGTGATACTACGTCGGAAAGATCAGAAAACAATAAGAAGCAGAGCGGGAGAAGCACGTACTACTTGCGGACTCGGAGACCCTTGTCTAATTTTGATTTCAGAAGATCAGTTTTATCTGATGTATAGGTCAGACCATCAGAAGTTGGAGTGGGGTATACGGCGTCAACACTCACTCAAGAACAAAACAAGATGGACATTTTTGAGTAGTGCATTGGAGCATATTTGTGTGAACAATTGGAGTGAGTCATCTATCCTGTTGATGCGAGGGTCCTCTTCCAAATACTATTTTTTGAAAAGTATGAGGAGCCATAGCATATAGCAGCAAAAGGAGAAAACATACCTGATCAAATGCACTGACGGGAGCGACAAAAATGATGGCATTTGCATCATCGAAGTACGGCACCCAAGAGTGTCGCTGGCCGCGAGCACCGCCCACGTCGTAGAGGTGCCAGGTGACTGATTTTCCATGAATTGTTACGTCGAAGATATGTTCCGCAACACCCATAGTTTGAATACGCGCATGAAGGATGTCATCTGCAAGGAATGTCGATATATGCGCTTCTATCAGTGAGTTTTCATCAACTTACCAGTAGAGGGAACATATTCCGGAGCGGCAACACGAGCGATATGTCTGAGGAAACTACATGGTCCATCAGAAAATAGAACTGAATTTAACAGAAGCCTCTACTCACAACTCTGACCACTCGTCGAGTTTCAACCTCCGTTTGGCAATCATACCTCTCACAGTGGGGTGGTTCCAGAGCTCTTTGATATCGGATTCGAACAAGGCGAGCATGCGTGCAACGTCCAGAATCAGAATATCCTGAACTACTTGAACGTCGGAGGAAATGCTCTGGCGCTCCTTCCTGTCATTGTGAGAGCGTCTGCTCAAGCGACCCAATGCGTTCTCGATTGTCCTGGCCTGCCACCCAGTTCGTACATAGACGCTACCCTTTCCGGAGCCCGAGACCGCGATTCCTCCACTAAGGCGGTCCGCGAGCTGGGTGTCTGTGGAAACAAGCGGAGAGAGTTTGCGTCGAAGGGCCGCGATTTGATTGGCGCCGGAATCCTTAGTCCAAGGGTGAGAGTGGTTAGAAGACGAGGCGGCATCCGCAGCCGAGCCAGGCGAGCCGTTCATACCGGCGGTGTGGAGTGACGTGGAAGGGGAGTGCTGGTTTGCGCGGGCTCTATCCTCGGGGAGCGAAACATCATCGTCTTCGTCGAGAACGTCATCCCATTGTTCTAGTGTGTTCAAAATGTGCTTGAGGGAGTGTACCACGTTGAAGTAAATTACAGTCTTCCATGATATGCGCTCCTCGTCGAGAGAGTTCGGCCTGTACATGAGCTGAAACTGCTTCTGGAGGGTCGACTTGCCGCTCTCTGCCTGACCTAGCAGAAGCAACTGCCGAAAGGGTGAGTATATGCGCCGAAACCGAGCGCTGGCCCACCGACCTTGACGTCGCCCTTCCTGCGGCGCATACGTTCGCGNTCNTCGCGGAGATCCTCGTCAATCTTCTCGGAAATGCGCTTGGCCTCTGCCTCTGCGGAGAGGCGGGCGATGCGCTCGGCCTCGGTCTCTGTCGGGGGCGGCTTGAGGGCCTCTGTGATGGGGTCGTCCTGGCTGTAGATGGAGGGCGAGCGCATGGTGGGGGTTGGGAGGGGATGATGGTAGTAGGAAGTCAAGGAGTGTGAAGCCCAGCACAGATTCGGACATGGAGATTTGAGTTACAGGCTTTGATTGATCTCGCCAGGCGCTACATTCGTGACTGCCCAGATCTCCTCTGTCACAGCTCTTCCTGTGTCACACCGATTGCCATGGTGCGTTCTCCTCTCTTCAGCCCGACTGCTGCTCACCGAGGCTAGTCAGTGACGCTGCACACCACCCATGGAGACCTCAAGGTGCCTGCGTTCTCCTCTTTCACGCCCCCTGACTCACCCGTCCCAGATAGAAGTCTTCTGCGAGGCTGTACCCAAGGCTGCTGAGGTCCGTTTCTCGTCCTTAACAGGCCTTAGCTTGAAACCAAGACCCTGCAGAATTTCCTCGCGCTCTGCGCCTCAAACTACTACGATGGCTGCATATTCCACCGAAACATCAAGGCGTTCATGGTGCAGACCGGAGATCCCTCAGGCTCCGGCAAGGGAGGCCAGAGTATCTGGGGCGGCACCTTTTCCGACGAAATCCGGTCTACCCTGAAGGTGTGGCGTCAGCTCTGCGGGTGTTACTACCCAGTTCCTCTGATCCGCATCGTCTGTTCCAGTTCAACGCGCGCGGAATTGTCGCCATGGCCAACTCTGGCCCCGACAGCAACAAGTCCCAGTTCTTCATTACCTATTCGAAGCAGCCCCATCTCGACGGCAAGTACACCATCTTTGGCAAGGTCATTGACGGCGTGGACTCCACGCTCGATGCCATGGAGCGCGTCCCCTGTCAACAACAAGAACCGGCCACTCAGCGAAATCAAGCTGATAAATGTGAGCTCATGCGCACTTTTGATGCTGTATGTTATCTCACTATGACACATATCAGATCACCATTCATGCAAACCCCATCGCTGATGCACAGCTCAGAAGATAGTTCTGCACACGTTGCCACATCTTGCTCATTATGTTGTTCCAATGTTGTTAAAATGCACTGCTATTACACAGATCAATCTGTTTCGGATCATCACCGTTTGATGAACCCAACCAGCTCTTTCTGGAGCTCCCGCTGCCGCCGCGCCCTCTCGAGGTCTTCTACACTTCTCAAATCATATACGATATCACGAGTCTTCCCGAAATATACCTGTCATGCACAAGAGAAGATGTCAGGCCGTTTGCTAGGTACATGCTTCTCTGATTGAGAGTCATGGAAACCCGTACCTCCTGCAGCGAGTTGCGCATTTTGATTTCCATCTCTTCGATCATCCGACCAGTATTCGTGATGTGAGAAGACTGGTCATGAATTGGCCAGTCCTGTTCAAGCTGTAGAAGCATGTCCGTCGTCAGCCAAGGGCATCTCGTGGTATAGTCGGCAGAAAATGAAGACAGTTTGACATGTATCCATCGTGGCACGCTTGCCTCGCTGGATGCAACGATTCGCAAACTGCGCCACTCCAGAGGAAGGGCCAAACCCATGACCAAGTGAAAAAACAACTGACGTACCTGTCGTGTCATACTCCCGCTCAGCGTAACCTCGCCACTACATTTAAACTGGATATCTTTGTATTTCGTATTTCCAGGGTTGGCCGCAGCAGCCACCTTCTTCTCGTTCTCTCCGCCTTCCTCCGACGCTTGATGTGTCGTAAGTTGCAGCATGATGGTAGAAGTGAGCTTATAATGCGCTTGTCGCCCACGCTCGGAGGATTCGAAGACGTGAATCGAGTCCCATGATCCCGAGGGTTCCTGGTTCGAAGACGGTGTCATGCCTGTTTACCACACACGAGTCGCGGGAGACGGGATCTATGATTGAGTGGGACTAGGGCTCCTGTGTTCAGATGAGGAGCGCACTTTTCTGGAATAAGACTACCCCTGCAAATCCACCATCTTCGAGGTCCCAGAGATATACGGAGGATACGCCCCCTTCGTAATACCTATATCCAACCAGTAGTTAGTTCACCAGTGACAGCTCGAAGAAACTGCTGCGCACATCTCGCGATACGTATCAAACGCCTCGTTGGCCATGATCTCCAACTTGCGCAGCCGAGGCGTGGGCAGAGTCCCATCATCCAAAGGAGGGTCATACTCATTTGACCAAGGCGACCTAAGGGATTTGAATGAGCAAACAATCGAACTAACACAATCGGTTATGATATGAAATGTACCGGTAGCTTTCACCGTCACGGTTATAGTCGCAAGCGAGATAAACACGGCCTGTTGCACGGTCAGTCTTGAGTTGGAGAGGTTGATCGACGCTGCCGAGTAGATCGTCTGCGTAGTCTGGGCAGATGGTAATTAGAGCGTTGACGTTTTCTTCTGTTCGTGTTGGAGGCAGACGCCTCATCAGATCAAGCATCGAGTCTACGAGTTCAGTCATGGTTTGTGTCTAAGGGGTGGAAGATGGTGTTGGGTTGCTATCAGCTTGTGGGCGTTCTATTTGGGTCATCAATTACGGAAACAATATTTGATCGAGAGTCATTGTAAGTGGCAAGGGTGGCACACAAAATGACAACCTTCGTCGACACGAGCTCCAACATTAAAGTGTGCACATCGACGTTGAGCTGACGGGTCCTGATAATAGAAGTTACCCAAAAAAAATTTCCTATCACCAGGAAGCCAAATGCCCCACACCAGGATTGAACTAGTGACCTTCTCATTACAAGTGAGACGCGCTACCACTACGCCAGCAGGGCTTGTAAGCAGGGTCTACATGCAAAAACACAACCGGCCTCGCACTAAGAAAGGGAACGGAATGCCCGCGTACCCTTTGCCTCTTAACCTAAAAACGCGATATACTCCCATCAGGGCGCCTCGGACCTCTCAGTGGCAATATAACTTTATGAACAATCATCGATAAAGCCCCCTTGCATCAGCCTGATCAGTCTCAAAGCCACCACTAGCATGGCACATGCATCATCCGTCACATTCGGCTTCGATACCGACCCACATTACAACAGCGGCCGCAGCGCACTGGCGGTGCAGTGCCATAACCCGATCACAGTGGCTTGCCTCGCTCTCCCACCTGGTCTGTGCACGTTGATTTTTGGCTTGCGTGTGTCAAGGGCACATAATGATTAATGATCGATGACGGAGCCGGACGGAGTACGGGGCTAGCCGAGGTCCGAGACCGAAATTTATAGCCGAGGCAACGTGGGCATTTCGAAACTTGACTCTCTACCACCATCTTCCTCGACTTTCCGTGAGGCTCTACCCACTAGATCTTCACAATAGCGCCAACCGACTCAATCCATCTCTCCCACATCCTCTTCTGTACCGGCAGAGGATTCATGCTTCGTCCGCCAATTGCTATAGCAAAGCGTAAACGTTCTGATTTCATAGCTCTTCCCAGTTTTGTAAGCAATTTTTTTTCAACGGCTTCCCAGGTTTTGCGTGGTTGCGTGGATGACTCATGCATTTTCGTGCAGCGTTAAATCTCTCATCTGCCCAATATGGCCTCTGGACCTACTGTGAACATTCGTCGTGATGTCGATGACAAGTTCTACCGCTACCGGTAATGTCGTTACCTATTAGTGTTCTATCTATATCGCTGAGCGTCTTTGCAGCATGCCTCTCTTGACCACCAAAATTGAGGGCAAGGGCAATGGCATCAAAACTGTCGTTCCCAACATGGCAGATGTAGCTCGTGCTCTCAGTCGCCCTCCGACCTATCCTACCAAGTTCTTTGGCTGCGAGCTCGGTGCCCAAACATCTTTCGACGAAAAGAACGAGCGGTACATCGTCAACGGTGCTCATGACGCCAACCGCCTCCGTGAACTCCTCGATCAATTCATCGACAAATTCGTCTTGTGCAAGTCGTGCAAGAATCCTGAGACCGATCTCATTATAATCAAGAGCGGCAGGAACGAGGAGATAATACGCGATTGCAAGGCCTGCGGTGAACGTACGGACATTGATATGCGCCACAAGTTGACCACCTTTATCCTGAAAAATCCTCCAGTCAAGTCCAAGAGCAAGAAGCGTCACGTCGGCACGGCTGCCGCTAACGTTGGCGGTGGCGCGTCCCCCACTGAAAGTGGTGAAGGCGATGATGCCGGTGGTGCTGCTGGTGCCGAAAGCGACGATGAACTGACGAAGAAAATTAAAGCCGAGGCCGCGGATCTTAACCCTGAGGCGACCATCGCCGACGAAGGTTGGGCCGCTGACACTTCTCCTGAGGCCGTCAAGCAGCGCATGAAGGCTTTGGAGGGGTAGCATGGCTGCTGCCGTCATCGGTGGTGACGACGAGGGCAGTGACGAGGATGTTAACAGTCCCTATTCAGTCCTTGGAAAGTGGGTCGAAGAAAACCGCGATGAGGCCGAGGACCGCAAGGCTTTCGCTATCGAGGTTTTCAAAAAGGTCCAGGACTTGGGCATTGAAAAGAAACACAAGGCCGTCTCGGTTTTGATGCAGGCTCTCTTCAGCAATGAGGCTGTTACTGAGATCAGGGATTATCTGCCGATCTTCAAGAAGGTACGTTTCTCCTTTCTTTTTAAAAACACCATCGCTGACTTGCTTGTAGATGGTCACCTCTGAGAGGCATCAAAAGGCTCTGTTGGGTGGTTTGGAACGTTTATGTGGCATCATAAAACCTGACCTCGTTCCTGCCGTCCCCAAGCTTCTCATGGAGCTCTACCAGGCCGATATTCTCGAGGAAGAGGTTATCACCCAGTGGGGTACTCATGTCAGCAAGAAGTACGTTGACAAAGAGACCAGTAAGAAGGTCAGGAAGGCCAGCGAGCCATTCCTCAAGGTGAGATTCCTCTTGAGTTTTTCGAGACTTGAGATTGACACGGATATTAGTGGCTCGAGGAGGCTGAGGACGACGATGACGATGACGATGATTGAAGGACTTCTGTTCTCGTAGTTCTTGTCTCGGTTACGTTCCGCTTTACTCTGCAATTGTACAACACTGGTTTTCGTATTGAATCTATGTCCTTTGGGACCGTATGTGTTAGCATGAAACGCCCAGACGGTGAAGTCAGAGCTCAAATCTATCTCCAAACTTGTAGACTGAAGACTTGGTAATCACATGTGCCATGCATACTTGGACCTTCATTTCGTAAGACCATTCACCGCATGGCTAGCTTGCGACGATCGCTTTCCCCATGCGCCTACTTGTTCAAACAATTCCCAGCATGCCGAGACGCGCGATTGCGTAACTACTTCAAGTCTATAGCTCGCCAATGCAGTTTAAACTTTGATAGTCAGGTGCATATAATCCACCTTACCCCAGATCTCATTCGGTACCGCCAAATTAACCGGCTCATCGGATAGGCCGGGCATATATGGCTACTTCCATTCAGGCGTCAACTTGACAAGCCTTCATTAAACAAAACTCCCGACACTATCGACGAAAATGGTCGGCACTTGTACGAGATCGACCAATTAGCATGCAGTAAGCTTATCAGACGTGCGCGGGAAAGGTTACCGTTACCGTATAGTACAAGTAACTAACCAGTTTTAACAGGCCCCGCTATCAGATCTCAGCGCTGACTGCTCTGCCTTGTGTTTGTCCTTTGAAACGTTCTGGAGCAGGATGGCGCCCAAGCCACAAGCAAAGCCGACAAAGACTAGGAGTCAATACCAGCATTACATACCCAGATTCATTCTTCGGAAGTTTCTCGAAATACAGGGGCCTCCTAAGTGAGTGCTTTCGTATTGGTAGATCCGATGTGACGCTCATTGTATGCGTTGCTCGTGCCGTGTTAGGACTGCTAAACAGCGTAGTAAGGATTATCGGAAAGCGAAGAAGAAGGGAATTGAAACCGAGCTCTTGAATGTGTATGATCTCTCGACCAAAACTCTTCGAACCCTCTCGATTTCGAAGAGTTTTGGAGAGTTCAATCTGTACACTGATCTCGCGAACACCATCAATATTCAACATGTAGAGGGGAAATTGTCTCTCCTCGAAAACCAGGCGTCTGACGTGATTACGGCTATTCACATTGCAAGCAATCAGGGCGCATTCACATTGTCGCGACGCCAGCTAGAAGTGCTAAGAAAGTTCATGTATGTCATGCACTATCGGAAGCCGAACATTCAAGAATCTTACTTTGGCGAGAATCGGGAAGAAGCCCTGGAAGATTGGATCAAACAATACATGCAGACACATAACATCAAGTCCCGAGAGGAGATGTGGCTGCATGGTCTTGCCTATATTCTGGATACCCCACATGCGCAGATCGTTGCCAAAGGAGAGGAGATTGTCGCTCAGTATGGGCAGCCAAGGATTATGCAGATGATGATGACGAAGGTTGATCCCAAGCTCGAGAATTGGTTCGCGGTGGACTATCAGTCCCTCGCAAACTCGCATTTCTTTGGGGTCTGGGAAGCAGCCACGGGATGTGAATTTATCTTGGCGAATAATTGCTTCGGTCTTTGGGAGGGGTTGATGAATGGCGTGCCAGGGCTTCATCGTATCTTCATCATCAGCCCAAGGCTGGTCTTAATTCTTCGCAGCGTTCTCTTGCGCGAAGAGGTTGAAGGAATAGCCTCCACCTTCAACCACAGCTCATTACTCGACATAAAAACATCATCCCCCACAACGACTCTCCATCGTGGTACTGTCATTGACACACATGAAGCATTGCAAAGATATCGCCTCACTGCAGCCGCCCAGGAGGACACCTTCGGCTATAAAATCACGAAGCTTACTGCGGCCCAGACGAGGGAAATTAACGAAGTCATCTTGTTGAACGTCCCGCGAGATGGCGGGCTAGTGTTCCTGTCAAAGGAGCATGCTTTGAAGGCAGTCCGATGTCATATTGCCTCGCCCGACCCGGTCGTCCAGTTTGAACGGCCAAGAGAAAAATTCAGCCCCTTGTTACGCGCTCTTGAAAGCCATCTCGCTCAAGGCGGAGAGAAAGTCGAGGAGTGCGATGCCGACTTCCGACTACGAGTTGTTCTCGAAATCCTGAGACGGCGTCTGGATCGTTTCCCATCCGAGTGGGATGCTTCCTACTGGTGCTACAAGGCTATGACAGCTGATCCTGATCAATCCCACCCGCTTGTCCTCGACATGCGTATCCGGTTGACACAGGTCAAAGCTGTTTTCAGTATTGCACCAGGTGGTATCTCACGCAGGAACCCGACCGCGCAACTCTCCAATCATCTCAATGAGGAGGATTCTAATTGTGTATTGGGAAGAATAAGCACCGTGCTCCTCAAATTGATGAATTACGAGCGAACAAGGATCAGGACCGATGCAGCTTTTGTTAAAGAATCGGTCATGGTCGGTCTGATCGAATGGATGGCCAAAGAGAAACCTGACGCCATAGAAGTCCTCGTTGGGCCTGAAACGTATAGGAGGTTGACTAGCAGGGCTAATTGATGCGCTATCCAAGCGCTTTTTTATCTTGACAATTCAAATCTTTGTTGTTTAGTCCGATGACGTTGTTTTACCCGATGGTCCGAGAGGAGTAGACAAAATCGTGTATCACTGTCGACTAGTGCTTATTATGAGGAGCCAGGAACCGTTTGTGGAACCGATTAAGTCGCAAAAAGTCTCTTGTGTGGTCCTAGAGCCTTCTTACAGAACATTTACAGCATACGCTTTAGATCGATCACTGAGAGGGCCTGCCGACTCGGACGATCCAGATCAAGGTGTTTTGGTGAGGGGGTCTGGGGTCTATCTCAACGATTTGGGAGCGGGAAACCACAATCGGGATGCACCACGAAGCTCGCTATCCCGACACTTCCAAAATCGACGAGTTACTTCGTCACGGAAATTCCAAGGGTCGTCGTATACAAAAGGCACCAAACCCAAAAATCGAATTGTTGGCCTTTTTGGCGTAGCTCAAAGCCACGCTCGGGAAAGGGATTCGACCGGATAACAGACTATATGCGGGTTGAAATCATCTTTATTAGTATTAGTGACTGCGAAGGACCAGAAGCTTGAAGTTGAGCCCAGTTACTGTGTGGGGAGTCAGCGTTATCAAGCCAGACCAGAACAGTTGAATTTGACGGTATTTCATTGCCAGCAAGTTTGAGTCTGGTACATGAGTTGTAGAAGTGAGACTCGGGACAGGAGACGGCAGTGACAGTAAGGATGCCGTTGAGATGGCTCCCTTCATGGGTACTTTCTCTCATACTGTCCATAGTGCTTGCACACAAGATTCAACTCCGAGCTGGGCATCTGCTAGTTGGCTCCCAGGCTCTTGATGATTCCCTTGCAGCTTTTGAACAAGTACGACGAGAACAAAGCCACTTCATCAAACGAGTTCTTTGCTCTCGATGACGAGTCGAGAAGGCTCTCTAAGAATCGATCCGTCGTGTGGGGTGATGTAATCTGGTGCAGCTCTATTATCATGTGTCAGAAATACGTTCGTGATCAGATTCACAAGTCACTTTACCTGCTGCGGTGTAAATGGCAGCCAGAGATGCACGACGGGCGTACCAAGAGAGCTCGAATGCCAGTGTCAGCGCAAAAGCCAGGTCAAATGCTCAGCCTGGACATACCTCGGTCGACGCGTCTCCACTCAGGTAGCACGCCTCATCCGCAATTCGAAACGCGTGCTTTAACCCAGGCAAAGGATCAACTGGAGGTATCTGGAAGGGACCGAGTTGGGCCACCGAGGCCGACGCTGAAGCAAGTGATGCAAACGCGTCTGAGAGGTGGCCTAGCACAGGCTCATTATATTTAAGTCGCTCCTCAAGCAACTCTTTGATTGTCGGAGAACGACCTGTGGATCCTGACCACGCTTGCGCCCGATATCTCATATGTTCTAAACCTTCGTCGAAGAAAAAGTTGATGAGAGTATGTTCGGCCTTTGAGCCTGGGCCAAACAGAGAAGATATAGCGGCATCTGAAAGCGGTGAGGAAAGTGTTTCTGGAGGTGGTAGCTCAAGGACTGAGAATGCGAGGGCATCACGAGTGAATCCATGGGTCCTGACAAGCGGAAGTGCAAGTTTGAGCAAGCGTGCACTGATGTTAGAAGGTCAGCGTTTCATATTTCAGCGCAGCTACATAAGAGACTCTTGTATACCCTGTGTGTGTCGACATGAGCAGCTTCTGAGTTATCTATACTTCAATCGAGGCCGAGAAGATTTGGTGCTGTCCCAGTATGTAGGAGCTTTACGGCCCGTGGCGCGTTTGTCACTTGATCCGTTCATTCCACGCCTGCCCTGAACCGGAATTCTCCCTCAGCTTATTCAAGCCCCGAACTAACCTTGCTTCGCGATGATCTTTACGTATTCAAACCTCGCCAACTCGACCACAGTGAAAATATGTTTCAAGGTACAATATTACCGGGGCTAATGCAAGCTGACTACTTAAACACGCATTGGCAACTGACTAGTTGACTTCATATGAACACCACAGGTTTGAAGACTAAACGAGATCAGCACAAATGATTTGGGTAGCTAACCACATAGTATCTGAGCCTCTCCACGTCTCAAGGCTCCAACACGGTTGACCCTCCGTTCAAATTCAATCATGTTTGCTCAGGCTCCTCGGCGCTCGCGGTACTTTTCTGGTGCTATGTGCGCAAGATCGAAAGGAATCCGCCCCTGTGTTCGGTTGAGGTACGCTAGCTCTGCTAGCAAAAATGCAAGCGTGCCAAATAGCGCAGCATGAAGGATCGCAAAACGGATGGTCGTTACCAGCGCGAGTCTCACGAGTGTGTATTGTGCATCAACGACCGTGGTGTAAACGCTTCCATCTTGGTGGATGTCCTGGTCGCCTGCGAAACCGCTAGTGAAGACTTTGAGGGCAGACAGCATATAACTGTCCATTCGGTTATTAATCGTGCACAGGTCCATTGGAGGGAGAGCACCGATCCTCGAGAAGTCACGAGGAGGGGGCGGGAATTGTAGAAGCATTTTGCCCGCCACCGAATTGAAATTGATGTAATCAGTCGGCTGCTCGTCAAAAGTTGCGAGGACAGACACAAAACCTGGATCTGTGCCGGCGAAGGAATAGAAGAGGGCGTAGGTGAACAAGGTTCGCGCCGCCAACTGTTCAATATTACCCGGAGAGGTACTCAGATTTGTTGACTGAACGGTAATGTCGGGCATCGTGAAATTAGTTTTGACATCGAGAAGGACCTTCCCGGAAGTGAACTGGAGATTTGGGTCACAGACCAACATCGTCGCTAGGGGAGCCAAGACGTTGATCGGGGAGGAGGGAAGAGAAGATGCGAACATCTCGGGACTGTACGTCGTCGGTTTACCACTGAGGTCAAGCCATGCGATGTCTAGGTTGGAGGAATTGAGAGGAATCGATACGTTTCCTCCGAGCAATAAAAGGATAAAGTTGCCGACCGAGCTGCTGCCTAACGGCCTTAACGGAATTATACTGGGACCATGCCCTGAAGGGAATGTAAGTAAATATTCCCTATGTTCACAACAGCTCAACTCACTGGCCTGCTCCACTAGACTCGATCCGTTTACCAGGAAATTCCCAGCCCATGGTTCGTTGTCAACCATGACTGTATTCTTCAAGAACGTGCTGAACATAGGTGCTTGCCACTGACATGAGTACTGAAATTTCACGAGATCAGTCTCATATTCGAGCCTGCTGGTCATATTGAGCTTTTCGGCGGGTAGTGGGATGAGCCAGTTTGGTTGAGGCACATATCCCCAAGGATCACCGAGTAACTGCTCCAGCCTCACCACCATGTACGTCTGAGCGAGCCGAGAGGTGAAGGTTGAGTTACTGGGGTTGATAAAATCGGGGGTGATACTCGAAGTGGCGATACGACCGATAGGTAATGCCTCTCGTGTTTTGACGCCATCTGTTGCCGTTATAGCAGACGATCCGGTCGCGCGCAGGATCATCAGTCCGAGGAATGCGCATACAGCGGCTCTGAAGGTCTTTGTCGACCTAGACGTGAAAGAGTATAAAATGTGATCGAGGATTCCACTGGTGACCGTGGAGACTTTGTCTGTGGGCTTTAACCCTGGACGTGCAGCCCATTCCATGCTGAACGACTCAGCACAGATGAACCAGGCGCATGCAATTGCGATAGTGTGCCAGACAGTGAATATTGCGATGAAACCACTTTTCACGGTATCAAGCTGAATGTTGATGTAAAGTGGCAGAAGAAGCGGTCGACTGTAGCAATACCAAGCCAGCGCGGTGAACATTGCTTCCATAATTAGGAAAACAACATAGCGGAGGATCAATCCACTAGTAGACTGGTATTCGGTTTGCTTGAAAGAGGTGGGAGAACCGCGCTGCTTGTTGTTGTCCGGGCTTGAGGTCATGTAACAGGATGTTGAAGGGTATGCAAGGTATTACTGAAAGGACTCAGAACGTGGAGCGGTACAGTGGAGGTGAAGTTGCCGTGCTTATTAGACGACGCCGAGCAAGGAAACGAGGTCATCACTACAAGCACGGTGTTCTAGCAAGGCAAGGTGTTTAGGAGAAGTCCTTGAACTCCTGCGTTTCTAGTGCAAAGTATAAAGCAGATGAGGTAAACGTTCAATGAATTGCTTCTCATCGCCTCGTGGCAGGCGCCGAGGCTGAGTCGACAATCACGAAGGTGAAATATACGAGATGAAATTAATTGTTTCAATTGCATACAGCCTAATATAACGTCTGCTGAGGAAGGGAACGGTTGAGTGTAACCTCAGCTTGAGCCTGTGTTCGAAGTTCAAGTTGCGTAACTTAGTACTAAGTAGAATTGGCCTCCAGCCCAAATTATCAAACATTTTCTGTACGCGTTGCTCACTTCTACTGTTTCTGTAAAGCAGGAAAATGTGCCCAGATTTCATCTCACTTCGTTTTGACTGCCCCCACGTCATTTGGCTCGTCCCAGGTATTGTGGGCCCGACATGTCGGGCGGCGTTAATGTCGAAGGGAGAAGCGCGCAGGGCGCGAGTGCGGGAACGCACAGTGGTGGTGGTAACGAACAGACGGTAGTCCACAAGTAAATTTTACACAAAATCTATCTAAATAACAAACTACATGGTCTCCTGATTACATACCTAAATAAAGTAACGAGATATTGCAGTGTCATCTTTCGATAGTTAAACGAATCAGTGCACCAATTAACTGCATTGCAGTTCGACTTCTGCTCAGACCTCGATCATTTAACTAATGAAACTTAGGATGATATATAAAATCGAGAGTCTGGTCCCTGTCAATGCTCAGCTAGTGCTCCTAAAAGCCAACTCCACTGCACTATCTCGCTTATGCCCGTCCAGATATCTCAGAATCTATATACTCCGTTCTTTTACGACCATCAGGTATCAGGACGTTTCGCGCCGAGACTTCAAGCACCCGGCCTTCAATTGTATCGCCCATTGCAACCCTTGTACGTCCAAGAAACAGGCTCTGGTCGTCGGAAAACCTCCCGAAAAGATGCCTTATATCGGGAGTACGGGCTGCCACCACATGGACAATGTCGGATGGATTAAAGTAGACGTCATCTGGAAGGAAATTATCCGCATGAGCCCGTGCGACGGCAATACCGTAGATGAGGACAGCATAAGTCGCCAGGACGACGATTGTTGTCGGGACGAGAAATAAAGGAGAGTACATTGCGTCTTGATACCAACCGAATGTGACGATCTGATAACTCCCTACTGTTGGTGTAAGCATGGACTGAGGGGGACCATGCCAGTCAGCTCTCTTAGAGAGGACACCATTGGATTGGCTCCATAGGCTACGCAAGAACTGCTCAAACTTGATTCAAAACTGAAAGCATATTTGAAACTGCCAATAGACATACCGTCCCAATGTATTCCATCCCAGATTTGATGTAAATGTTCTAAAAGGCGATGAGGCTTGATGATAAAGGAGGAGGTCAGCAAGTACTTGCCAGTGCATCGGTGGTTGTGACATTAGGGAAAAGTAGAGACTCGAAATACCAGACATTGCCAAAGGTATTTCCTGAAATGCCCTGAGCAAAATAGATGTTGTGGAACATCAGCATGAGTGCATGTGCTCCCCATACAGGAAGGCTAGTCTCAAGAATATGCTCCGAGATTTTAAGACCAACGGGGGCCTCACGCCGAAATTGATATGTAACATTGACTTTGGTGATTTTGGGGGAGACCGTGCAGATCACCTGGTCGTACTTTGCGTAAATGCCTGTTCCTCTTATCACGATTTCTGGAGCGAGGCTTGTCAGCAAGTCAGCCAATTGCATGGGCAGAAACATATGCTGACCGAAGACAGTTGAATTGTTGTCGTTAGAGCAACCGACAGTGGTTAGTACACCCGAAAGTCCATAAGGGGACTGAGTATCATAGACAATTGGATCTGAGACATGTGTTGGTCAACAGTGTGCGATGTATTTTAGTTAAGTATTCACCTTGAAAAGTCGCTTCGCCATTACAAACGACGATAGGTGTCAACATAGTAAAATTGTCGGGTCCTACGGTTTGTGTCTGCAGCTGAGTCTGGATATTGGTCAGATTCTGAGGGTTCGTAGCCTTGCAATCCACGTCTGCTGTGAACCCCTGTTGCACTAACATCATCGTTTGAAGGAGCGTTGAGTCGATCGCGCGGCCTCCTGGGGTATTCAAATTTCCAGGGGAAACAGGTAGAGTGGTATTCGATTTTGAGTACACCATATCATTCAAGGTCGAGTTGAAGCTAGCCGGCTGTACACCGCCTGTATCAAAGTGAGGATATCGTTATCCAACTGTCAAACTGAGTTCCGTCGCACGAGACTCGCCTGTGCTACTGAGGAATGCGTATGCGTCATATGTGAACCCATTGTTAAACGGACTTATTTTGCTCCGCAAAGCATTGGACATGACATCGCTTAGCGCGGGATAGAAAAATACGTGCGGCACTGACATGAGTAAGGAGCGGGTTCCTCCAGTCAGTCGTTGAGCTCGTATCAGCAAAGGACTCACCTATTTGGGTTTCGTTCACTACACTAAGTAAGCCATTGTTGAGCATATCGAGATCATGGCCAGTCACCTCTCGGCTGATCTCAAGCTCACGAATGCTAAGAAAGGGTGTAAGTCTAAAGAATGAGCTTCAATCAGAGATTTTTATAGATCGCTGGTGCCAAGCTTACAGAGGGGCTTGAAGGGATACTGTTACGAAGGACATACATACGAGCCAGCCCCATTTGACGCGTGGATTGTGTAACCAAAGCGTGTTTTGCGAGATGTGAGTTGCTGAAGTGAGGGCATACATGGAAGTATTGCCAGTCGAAAGATGAGCTGCAGTGGCGTAGCGAACACTGAGCGAAAAGCATCTGCAGTCGAATAACAATCAGTTCTGAACCATAGTCAAGCTGAGCCTAAATGTTAAAGACCGACAGCGAGACGAGGCAGGAGAGGGTAGTGGCAGTGACAGCACTTATCAATGTTGCAACCTGAATGTATGCGCGGATCATGGGGACATAGTTGTCTGAGATGACCAAGGGTTCGTTTCGGGTGAAGGCAAAGAAAGCCCACAAGAAGCAGAGGAGTGGTAGAGGAGCAACCGCAATAGTGCATGGACGTCGAGAACGAGGGTCGTGAAAGAAGGTCTGAAATCGCTCCCGGAAACCAAGAGGTATAGAGACGCCCCCCATCCACAAGAATGTAAGGACAAGAGGTAATTCAAGCTGGGGGTGGGTGCTTCACCCAGGTGTCCTATTTGACCCAAGTCGTTATCCAGTTATCTTTCGCCAGCCGTTCTTTCGCCATTCTTGCCGGCAAGGTGCTTTTAGCATCGGACGACTCCGAATAGAAACGAAAAACAAACTCTTGTGTTCCAGAGCTATTTTGAGTGGAACAAGAGGAATTTGGTCAATGTACGTCGTGGAAAGACTATGTAGTGCTTACTCAAACCCATGAACCCAGCCGCGCGTTACGCTATCGCGAAACAAACACAAGGTATTAGTACGAAACTTGTACGAAACCTGGGCGCGATCATAATCTTGTCTCCTCTCCAGCCGCTCGCTCTGCTATCGTCGAAGAGATACAAAGGATAACGATCTCCAAGTTTCACAATCCCTTGTTTCGGTTTGGCGATAGTGCAGTGAGCGGCTGGGTAGAGACCCAAACCCTTAGCAGTTGCATTCTTATACATCATGTAAGACGGCGACGATAATGATCGCTCTTCTTCTACTCGGATGATTAACAGAACCTGGGGCGATATATAAAGTGAGAATCCGTTCCAAGTCAAGGCTCAAAGAACACTCTCCAAAGCCAACTCCACCACACTGCACCTCTCTCTCAGCTCTTTTTCGGCCCTTGGGCATAAATGAAAAAAATGAAGATTACAGCGCTTATTGTAGTATTTCAAATCGCTGTTGCTTCAAAGGGAATTGTAGGGTCGGGGCCTATCCATAAACCGCGACCATGTGGGGATGACGCCGGTAGTGGGTGCCTTCGTAGAAGATTGGAAGACAACACTGTCAATTTAATACCTAGGGAAGGAGTTCAGTTGACTTGATGGATATCGTTGCACGCACGCGAAGCAATGGGCTTGAGCTGAGTGCTGTGAGCTGACTCAAGTTGGCGATAACGTGACCGAACGGAACTAACACTCTCGCCAGGTTTTAGTAGCAGTAGAGGGCTAACAGTTCGATCAGAAAGTGTATCAGGAGGTCGACGATGTTTAATTCTGTTTGTATATGATTAACTAGTTTCTTATTTCTTTTGAGAGTCGTTTTCAACAAGTTTTCAGGCGCTGGTCTTGAACGTTTGAGCTTGAGCTTGAGCCTCGAATCAACGCTGCAGGTGCTTCAGAGCTACGGTTAACACTGGGGCGTCTATTTGGAACCGACCCTGAAGCGATCTAAGATCATCATCACAAGCAACAATCAACAACCAAAACTAATCTTTCACTTTCCTTATACCACACACTCAATTCCACTAATCGACCACAGGTGGTCCACATAATGTCAGATTGGGGTTCGTACACCTCTCCCTCGACCCATCCGTCATCATGGACTCACTTCTCTACTCTGCGCGTTTCCCGTTTATCTAGAAGAATCCGACAGCGATACAGGCAGCAAGCCCACCGCGCCCGCAGCCAAACCTCCCGTAGTACCCAAGAAATCCAAATGGGAGGGCGAGGACGAAGAAGACGATGAACCCGTCGTACGTCTTCTCCTTCTCCCTCGAATCTTTCGATCACTCACAACACCATCCATCCCCGACGCTCTAGTCCGATTGGGAAGAATCCTCTGAAGAGGAAGAATCTAAGCCCGCCCCAGTAGCTGTCGCACCCCCAAAGAAGAAAGGCACCCTCAAGCAGAAGCTAGCAGAAAAAGAAGCAGAAAAAGCTCGCAAAAAAGCTGCTGGTGAAGATGACGATGCTGAGTACGATTCGGATGATGTTTTGGATCCAAGAGAGAAGGCGAAGAGGGATAGGGAGAGAGAGCTGCAGGCTGATCTGAATAATGCCTCTGAGCTTTTTGGTGCTGCCGCTCTTGGTGGTAGGTTCATTAATTCTCCTAGAGAACGTGCGGGCTTACTTATCGGATTGGATAGGCTCGTCCTCGAAGGAGCTTGACTCCCTGATATCCTTCCAGCCCCGCACGAAGGAAGACTTCCACGAATTCTCCTCCAAGATAATCGAGTATATCATCAAGCGACACCAGCACAAACCACTCTATCACGCCTTTGTCGAGCATCACGTCCGTGAACTCTCACAACCGCTCAAAGACGTTGAGGTTAGAAAAGCCGCTTCCGTGCTCACAACTCTCGCGAACGAGAAGCAGAAGGAGCAGAGGGATAAAACCAGTGGAAAGAAGAAGGCAAAGGCTGCTGCGAAGCCTGTGCTCGGTTCCGCTAAGGCTAACAAGTGCGTCTTTCTACGTCAATGATCGGCGCATTGTACTGATAATCTGTAATCTTTTAGGGTCGACACGAACATGTACGACGAGGCCCTTGATGACTTCGGTAACGACCCGAACGACTTCATGTAGACTTGAGCTCTAAGTACCTGAGCTTCGCCATTTCTTTCCACATTGTATATCATTATCCACCTTGTACTCCGCATCTACAGGAATAATAAGGACCACACTTTTACAGCTTCTCTTTACCACCGTTAGCGCTGATCTTGATCTTATCACCATCATCGAATCGCTGTTTGATCTTGTTGACGTCTGGCGGTGATTTTTGTTTGTCGAGATACAGGAGATTTAATTAATTTATACAGTCCATAAACTATCCGGATAAAAAGAGGATGCAGCTACAGAAACACGAAGAATGCAATGCCTAGAGATGCAAATACAATAATAATCCGGCTACACAGTGTGATTCCATTTATACAAAAATACCCAAAAAATCAAGTTAGGGACAAGCAGATGAAAGTTAAGGTTTTAAAAGAGAACAATTCGAAAGCGAGATAGAGTGCAAT